>CAUYON010211185.1:0-16344 GCA_963573935.1 Arctocebus calabarensis | reverse complement strand
GAGACAGAGCCTCAAGCTGTCACCCTAGATAGAGTGCTGTGGCATCACAGCTCACAGCAACCTCCAATTCCTGGGCTCAAGCGAGTCTCTTGCCTCCGCCTCCCAAGTAGCTGGGACTATAGGCGCCCGCCACAATGCCCAGCCATTTTTTGGTTGCAGCCATCATTGTTGTGTGGCGGGCCCGGGCTGGATTCAAACCCATCAGCTCAGGCATACGTGGCTGGCGCCTTAGCTCGTTGAGCCACAGGCACCAAGTCTGGTTCAACATTTATAAATTGACAAATGTGATTCACCAGATAAATAGAAGCAAAAATAAAGATCATATGATCATCTTAATCTATCCTGAAAAAGCATTTGATAAAATTCAGCATCCTTTCATGATAAAAACCTACAACTAAGTAGGCATGTAAGGAACATAAATGGTGCTGAGAAAACTGGATAGCCACATGTAAAAGACCAAAACAGGACCTGCCCTTCTCACCACTTACAAAAAATTAATTCATGATTGATAATACTCTTAAGCCTATGACATGAAACTAAGAATTCTAGAAGAAAATGCTCATAAACCTCTTATAGATATTAGCCTAGGGAAAGAATTTATGAATAAGAAGCCAGTGGCAATCATAGCAACAACAAAAATAAATGAATATAGCTTGTTTAAATTAGAAAGTTATGTATAGGCAAGGAAATAATTAACAGAGCAAATGGATAACATACAGAATGGGAGAAAACATTCTCAAGATACACATATGATAAGGGGTTAGTAACAGAATCTACAAAGAACTCAAGGAAATCAGCAAGCAAAAAAATCAAACAACTGCATCAAAAGTGGTCATTTTGCTCTTTATACATTTTTTAAATTTTTCATTGATTTATGCTCTTATTTTTATTATTGCCTTTATTTCCTTTACTCTGATTTAATTTTCTCTTAAGTTTCTTAAGGTGAAATAGGAAGTTATCATGTATTGATTTAAGACCTTTATTCTTTTCTAATATAGGTATTTCAGCACTGCAAACTTCCTGCTAAATACTGTTTTATCACCATTCCAGACATTTTTAGATATCATATTTTTATTTTTATTCAGTTCAAAGTATTTTTCAATTTTCATTTTTGTTTCTTCTTTGACCCATAAATAGCTTAGGAGTTCTAATTTCAGTTTCAAAATATTTAGGAGATTTTTAAGATATTCTTCTTATGTCTAATTCAATCCCATTGTGATTTATGCTAACATAGTTTATATGAAATTAATTCTTTAGATGTATTGAAGCTCATTTTATAATGGTCCTATAACATGAGGAATTCTAAAGGCACAGGGATCTGCTTATTTTTATTCCCAGATGTACTGTTACTTGTCATAGTTCACTTTATCTGCCAAAAATAGCAGAAAAAAGCACACAAATGAATGTACATAAATATTAATTATAATGAAGTATTACAATTTGGTCATGTCATTATTTAACATTTAACTGTCCCATATTCCCTTAGAATTTTCTTAACTTGACTAACACTAATAATCCACTTTATATTCATCTGATCACTTTTTAATTTATTACTAGATGTTTCTATATTCATTTTTGGGGGGTACATAATCAACAATAAATACTTCAAGATAAATGAAACACCAAACCCATCCTTAATGTGAAAACTTAAGAATGAAGTCTGCCTAATGAAGCTATTATGATAATGCAATTTGCTGAGAGAAAAGAAAGGTATGTACATAGGGGCATTGTGAGATAAATGAGGAGTTCAACCCATTGAACCAATTTTGGAAGTCCTCTCTTCTTTTAAAAAACATTTGGCTGCACTGACTGATATCTGAAAATAACCTCAGAATGTTCAGACAATTATGTGTATCATTGATCTTGGTAAGGCAGCTCTTGACAAATTAATACTTCTATTACTCTGGGTTACTTTCCTATAGAGTTGCTCTTAATATTTGCATTAAGAGTACTGAATTTACTTTCAGTTTTAATTTCTTAAATATGACAATATGGCAACCTCGAAGAGTAGTTTTTACCCACATTGGAAAAATAATATTACTGCCCAGTGTCCATCTATTGATTGCATTAATAAATACAGCCCAATATTTTGATTCCATCAGTACTGATAGTCTACTTCCTTCTTTAATTTTCTTTTCACATTAATATATTTTTGAAAAACTTTTGATTTTTCTATTTTGGGACAACCACCCATATTTCTATTCCACGAAAAATCAGCTAAATCTTCTGGATAAATGAGTCACATCAAAGCTTTCCTGCCATAAGTGTTTTTCCAATTTTTTCTTAGGTGTGCTTATCCAAACCAAAAGCATTATTAACATAAACTTACACTTCAATCTCTATTCTATTAGGCCCGCTTTGCCACAGTCTCTTAGTCCAATGATCTTTTTTTAGTAAGTAAGTAAATAAATAAGTGATGAATTTATCATACACATAGGCTGGGGAGGAAAATTACATTGGATCTGTTTTCACACAAACTATATACTTAGAAATTGCTGACATAGATAATCATGAGATATTGTGCACAAAGAAACTTGAACTTGCTGTTTACATGAAATGCTTGATCAGTTGGCTCACTACAGAACCAGGAGCTATGTTTTTAATTTGACTCTAACCTTATACAGAGTGCACCGGGACATCATGGCATTCTGCTGAGGGGAACAAAGTGAGAGTGTGTCTCAAAAAAAAAAAAAAATTCCTAGTATAATGTTAAAATTGGTAAAAGAGTATTTCAGAGAATTGTTCTGATAATTTCTCCAAATTTATACCATGGAAGCTATCCTGATCAATTTCTTCATGTTAATACAACTTTATCAGCACATTCAGTTTTGTCTTTTCATTGTCATGCTTGCATTGACTGTCACAAATTCAGTGATTCATTTATGAAGTATTTGTGAATATAAAATTACTGTTGTAATTAAAAATTAAAACTGCTATAATTTATCCAGACAATGGTTCTTTCAAGAAATCTGACTCTTAGTACTTAAATTTTGCTTTGCAATTAGGAGTGTTTAAGTGTTAGAACATAAAAGACTGTTCTAGTATGACAATCAATGATAAATTCTACTATTATGGCATATGTTTGTAAAAAAACTGCCAATTTTTATTATATTAACTACCATCTATTTTAATAATGTTAACCATGAGTATCTGGTTCAATGATATCTTAAATAATACAATATTATTTTAGTGCCCTATTGATAAAACATAGATAGTGTTTTAGTGTCCTATCAATAAAACATTGATAGTTTTACCTCAACATTCTAATACATCAGTGAAATTATGGTAACCTGAGTATTTGGGTGGTGATTTGACTATATCTCATTAAAGGAAATTGCATGGACCTGATTTGGAAGCATTTCCCATTCTAGGAATAATTTCTACAGAAACAGAAGCATGAGGGTATAAAGACTCTAGCCATATACAGAGTGCACTGGTATACAATGATTATAAATGCACAGTATCTTGAAATAGCAAAAAAGTCAACACCATTATTCTGAAAATAATAAATGAATAAAAATGTGGTGCCCTTCACATCCACTGAGGACACCAGGAAATCTGTAGTTTTTGACATGGAGACCTTAGGACCTGTAGAAACTTAGGAGATTGCAAACATATAATATTACCAAAATGTGGTATGTCAAATTAATATCTCCATTATGACAAAATAAATTTTTTTATGATAGATAAATCATAGGTATAAAGATAGATGTGTTGATAGATATTTGCATTAGCATTGAAAGTTAGCCCCTATAACAAGACAAATGATTCAATATTTTACTCTGGTAAAATGAAATTTAAAAATATTGCTACAATCATGATTTAATAAAAAAAATTGCTATTACATTTTAAAACAAAATTTGATATATAACTTTTAATATTGCAAAAATGAGAGAAAAACTAACACAAGTCAATCCTCAACAATTAAATTAGAAGCAGAACTGTGAAGTAGTATGACCACAAAGCCTTAAGAATAAGAAATCTCTATTCTGAATCCCCAATAATAAAATAGATCAGGAACATCTGATACTATTTCAGCATGATTATACTTCACAATGGTAATTTTTTGAACCAATATGAAGTTGCCAAAAATTCCCTCTAAATTCTACATTTTTCTATAAAGGCAGAAAAGAATTAAAATAAAAAATAAATCTTAAGATTTAATAATGTAGGTAATTTGGACAGTTTCAATGAGGAAAAAGACATGGCATGACAACATTCTCAAATATTTTCTGAAAAGATGAACACAGAGACTTATGGACCAGGCAGAGCCCATAACGTATGAATTTAAAAAGTTACTAGTTTGGCTACTCACCCCATCCTCTGAAGTGGAGGAGCAGATTCCAGTCTTTCTCAGTAAAACATGACAGAAAAAAAAAAAAAGCAAAGACAAAATCTTAGAAATACTCAATATTAAAAACAAAAAACAAACGAAAAAACCCACCAAAGCAGTAAAATTGCTTTGTTAGGTTCTATTCTTGTTATTTAATATAGGCATGCAATATTCCCTCAGGGGTGGTATTAACACAATACCAATGAGATTTTCAGTACATGTCACAGTTGCTTGATCTTTTCCTAATGCAATCTTTTTAATTTCCTTTTGTGTTAGTTAGGCACAAATTCCAACTATTTAAGTATCTAGCTACAATTATCTGTTCAAAGTGAACAGAACTAAGCAAGTTTTGGATGACTGCATTTTAAAGGTATACACTACTTCATAAAGTAGGATGCTAATTCCTTGTTCTGAAAGAAAGAACAGGCATCCTCCCAGTGGTATTATGCTGTCACTGAGGTTTCACCAAATAAGCCAGGCTCTGAGAGTCTTATTTGTCCTATTAGAGGGCCATTCATCTGGACCTCAGATTGACATCTGGAATGAGTCCCTCAGCGTCCTCAGACAATTATGCTCATCATCGATCCAGGCAAGCACCCTCCTAACAAATAAGCATTTCCCTAGCCAGGCTTATTCTGTGCAAAACATTTTGAAATGAAGAAAAGTAAATATACAATAGACTTTTTTTATTATTTACATAATAGAACTCACATATGTACCATGAGAAAACATAGGACCTTGGATTGTTCTAATAAAATTAGATAAAATCTATTGGGAAAATAAACAAACACTTTTAAATCAACCAAAATTTTAAAGAACAAGTGATGTAGTAAAATAATATATGGCATAATTACAGCACAAATATGAACAGAAACATCCATGTTCTGAATGTGCCAGATAATGATTTAAAAAAATCAATATGTATCACCACTTGAATTTCACTACAAGATTATTTTCATTCAACACAAAATGGTGGAAAAGAGAAATATGTCAGTGATTCTTCAAAATTATTTAGGTTACTTCAAAAGATTTTGATTACAAAAGGAAGAAACAAAACTGAGTAGAAACATCCATGGGAAATATATCTACGATAAAATAATTTCCTTTAATCTTCTGAAATAATGGACACATAGACATTGAAGTCCTGACTTCACAAGCCACAGAGACAAATTAAAAAAGTACAAAATTGTTGCTCACCTCTCTTCCCTGAAGTATAGTGACTTATTCTTGCTTTTAACCTGTAGCAAAATATCACACAAAAAAATAAATTAGACTAGGAATGTACCAAATTAATTATAAATAAAGCACAACATTGGTCCCCTTGTAATGATTTATCATCTCAGGTACCTGTACTCATCCTTGATCTAGACAAGTCCACTACCAATAAATAAGTAGTTATTGGTGCTCCTAATAATTTATCACCTGCATTCAGCATGAGCAGATAGCAGCATAGGCAGACATTTGACTTGACTTTAGTGAAGCTGGCTATAATGGCAACTTCTGACGCTTCCCAGAACCCTTCTGTCTGAAGCAAATACATGAAATGATAAGCAGTTGGACAGTTGTCAATGTTGATGTATTACTCAACATGTTAGGAACAAAAAATCAGGACTTAACTCTGAACTTGGATTGTATCATTTAAAGGTTATTAAAGTATGTTAAATGTATCTGAGAGAAATATATAGGGTAATATTCTTTCCATCAGAATGGTTTGTAGGGGTGGTACCTGTGGCTCAGTGAGTAGGGCGCCAGCCCCGTTTACTGTGGGTGGTGGGTTTGAAACCGGCCCCGGCCAAATGGCAACAAAAAATAGCCAGGTGTTGTGGCAGGTGCCTGTAGTGCCAGTTACTCAGGAGGTTGAGGCAAGAGAATTGCCTAAGCCCAAGAGCTGGAGGTTGCTGTGAGCTGTGATGCCACAGCACTCTACCAAGGGTGAAAAAATGAGACTCTGACTCTTTAAAAAAAAAAAAAGGAATGGTTCATAGTCATTATTCAGAGCGTATGTGTTCATATTAGACCCAAAGAATCATTACCACCACACAATTCTGTTTTATCTGACTAGGACAAATATTATTTTAATATAATACACATCCAGACTAGTTGATGTTACTTCATGAATCCTTGCCTTTATTAACCTACAAATACACCAAAATGACTATTTTCTGAAGTTCAGTCCTCATTGTTATTGTACAAAATATATTTCCTTTCAGAAGCTGTATAACATCTCCCAGTAAAGGAATTTTTTGTTCCTTATCTGACTTTTTAACATCATCTTAGTTTTGTTTAATGTATAATAGTGTTTAATGCACAATTTACAAGAGTAAGAAATACTGACAGTAAATTATTGAAAATAAGAAATAGATAAGTATAATATATGTATGAATAGCACATATAAACTATTAATCACTACATTCCTCTAATGAACTTATTGTCAACAATTATTATTGGTTATATAAAGATTCAAAATACATTAAGCAAGCAGTAAGATTTTGAATCAATTTCTCAGAAATGAAGACATTAGAAGAGTAAACCTCTCAGCTATGAAGACCTCTAAAGATACTATTTATGATAAATAAAACACAGACGTACAGAGGAATAGACATTTATTTATAGACATATAGATGGTATAACCTGAAAGGTATTGTTCATTTCCAGAACAACTTGACTAATGGTAAAATTTGAATGATAACTTCTTTCTCTCTAGCCTCTAAGTTCTGTCTCAAAACAAATGCACCCTACTCAAAATGTCTGATATATAAAAAAAAAGTGAGACAAAACAAAGCAAAAAAATGAGATCTGTAATCCTTATATACCAACAGGTAGATGACCTATATTTTAGAAAGAGTAGAGAAAATAATTTAAAATCTATAATAAACAATTCTTAGAAGATTGATGACAACAAAATGTTAATAGGTGGTAAATTTCATAGGGAAAGTAGAAATTATAAAAATGAACCAAATGGGAACTCCAGAAAGTAAAATAATATCTTAAAACAAAAATACATTAAATGAACTGATACATGCTTATAACATGGACAAACTTCAAAAACATTATGCTAAGTGAAAGAAACAGAAACAGAGAAAACTACATATTGTATGATTCTATTTACAGAAAATTTCTGGATAAAGCAAATTCTATAGAGACAGAAAGCTAGTTAATAGTTACTTGGGATTTAGGAACAAAATATGTATTATTTGTAAATGAGTGTGAGGAAAGTTTTAGGGATAATAAAAATGTTCTAAAACTGGATTGTGGTGATGGAAGTGCAACACTATAAATTTACTAAAAAATCATTGACTTGCATACTTTGTGTGTAAATTTTATGGTATTTAAAGTATAACTCAATAAGATTGTTAAACAAAAGGTATTAAATGGATTTAACAATGGAATAGGTACCTCTGAAGAAAAGATCAGAGACCTTGAAGACAAACCAAAAGAATGATCCAAGCTAAAGCACAAATTAAAAAAAAAAAGAAAGTCCAAACACGCAGAAAATGAGAAAGAGAATTAGGGAACTATAATTGCATTAACTTGTCTAATTCATGTCCTGGAGGAGAATAGGAAGTAAGTAGGACAGAAAATCTTTGAAAAAACAAGGCTGGAAAATTTTCAAATTATATTTAAAAAAATCAATTCCCCCCCCAATTCTTTTTTTTCCAAATAAGATTCTTAAATAGGATAAATAAGAACAAAAATTTGCCTTATCACATTATTATGAAATTCCTGGTATTTGCTAGGTGAATACTCTTGTCACCTTTTATT
The DNA here is from genome assembly GCA_963573935.1 of Arctocebus calabarensis. Classification (NCBI taxonomy): domain Eukaryota; kingdom Metazoa; phylum Chordata; class Mammalia; order Primates; family Lorisidae; genus Arctocebus; species Arctocebus calabarensis. The sequence goes on along the minus strand of CAUYON010211185.1, from coordinate 8,249 downwards.
CTACCTTATGAACAAAAATGTACACTAGATATAAGGATATACAGGTAATGACAAGCTCACAATAGGAAATTATAATATAACACTATGAGGAGAAGAATGATTAAGTGGGCAAAAATAAAGGAATATATTTAAGAGATATGAAAATAGGATAGATTTTATGACTATATAATGAACTTGATGGATAGGGGAGAATATGTACTTTTCTCAAGTGCCCATACCATAGTCACAAAAATTGATCATATATATTAGGTCAGAATGAAAAATTACTAACTCAAATAAATATTAAAAGCTACAGTTTCAGGGAGCTTTGGTGGCGCCTGTGGCTCAAAGGAGTAAGGCGCCAGCCCCATATGCCATTGGTGGTGGGTTCAAACCCAGCCCCCGCCAAAAACTCAAAAAAAAAAAAAAAAAAAAAAAAAAAGCTACAGTTTCTGATCACAGTGTAATAAAAATAGACTTCACTAACAAAAAAGACTCCTCCACCAAGAAATTTTTAAAACTTCTGATCAAACTCCAGAATCAAAGGGAAAATGCAGAAAACGCATACTTTTTAAAATACAACAATAGAAAGATATACAAATGGCCAAAAACACATGAAAAAATGCTCCACATCATTAATTATCAGGGAAATGCAAATTAAAAGCACAACGAGATACTACTTTACTCCTGTCAGAATGAGCAAAAAACCCCAAAAAAACCCAATAGATATTGGCATTGATATGGTAAAAAGGAAGCATCTATACAATGTTGGTGGGAATGTAAATTATACAGACTCTATGGAAAACAGTATAGAGATTCCTCAAAGAACTAAAAATAGACATACTATTCAATCCAGCAATCTCACTACTGAGTACCCAAAGGAAAACAAGTAATATCAAAAGACACATGCACTCCTATGTTTATTGTAGCACAATTCACAATTGTAAAGACATGGAATCAATCTAAGTGTCTATCAGTTGATCAGTGGATAAAGAAATTGTAGTATTATATACCATGGAATATTACTCAGCCATAAAAAGAAGGATATATCTTTTGTAGCAACTTGGATAGAATTGGAAGTCATAATCCAATTGGATTAGATTGGAATGGAAAAACAAATACTTCAGGTACTCACTTATAAGTGGGAACTAAGTAATGGATACACATGATCATAATTAGTGGTATAGGAAGGGACAGGGACTGAATGACCAAAAATTACCTATTAGGTACAATGTATACCATTGGGTGTTGGGTGCACTAAAAGTTGTGATTTCTCCCCATACATGTACAACTCATCTATGTATCAAAAATATGATATGTATGGCTTTTTTATCAATCAATTTATCAATCCATTCATGGGTTGATTGGCACTTGGGTTGTTTCTCACATCTTTGTGATGGAGACTTTGCATGTTTTGTATTTACTTAGATGGATTTGGAGAACATTCTCTTAAGTAAAGTATCTCAAGAATGGAAAAGCAAGCATCCCATGTAATTGGTACTAATCTGAAAATAGTAGACCAACAACTACAGGCCCACAGAAGACGAAACACAATTAATTCAAGAAAGAGGAAGGGTTCAGGGAGCTTGATAAGTTTCCTCCTATCAGGTACAATGTAGGGTATATGGCATGCTTCTTGGTTAAAAGACTAAACTACAACTCAGTCTTCAGACTTTACCTTACAAACACAAATAATATAACCTAATCATATATCCACATCTTAAACCATAATAATAAAAAAACCCACATGTACCCCCCTGAATCCATTGAAATTTTTAAAAATGGCTACAAATATGACAATAAAAATATAATATATGAAAATCTATGATAAACACTTAAATCTGTTCCAGAGGAAAATTCATTGCACTAAACATTTTTATTATTTTTAAAAATAAGCTAGGCATGTTGTCTCATACCAGGTACCTTGGGTGACCACAGTGGGAGAATTGCTTTAGTCTAGAAATTTGAGACAGCATGGACAATAGTGAGACCCTGTCTCTATACAAAATTTAAAAATTAGCCAGATGTGGTGGTGTGTACCTGTGGTCCTGGCTATTTAGGCTGAGGTGGAAGGACCACTTGAGTCCAGGAGTTGAAGGATACAATTTAGCTATAATGATAAAACTGCTCTAGGCGAGGCAATAGAGCAAAACTCTGTCTCTAAATTAAATTAAATTAGAAAAATGAAAGGATTAAATTTTTATCTTAAAATACTAAGAAATGAACAAAACAAAGTAAATGAAAAGAAAGTGTAAGAAATGATGAAATTAGAGTCAAAGCAGGAATTAATGATGAAGAGTATTTTAAAAACCAATGGATATAATTAATAATTGAAAATTTTTATTTTTTAAAATAATATTAACTACATAGGCAAGCCACTACCTAACTTTCAATAAAGGGAGAAAACACAAATATACAAAGTAATGCTCTAGGAGTATTTGAACATAATGTGTATCCTCCTATTGTTTGGTGTCAGGTTCTACAAATGTTAATTAAGTCAAGTTGATTGATAGTGATCTTATATATATCTTTACTGATGCTCAATGTTCAATCATATATTAAGAAAGGAGAGCTGAAATTTTTTTTTGTTTGTTGGGGATTCATTGAGGGTACAAGAAACCATGTTACCCTGGTTGCATTTGTTGGGTAAAGTCCCTCTTACAATCGTGTTTTGCCCCCAAAAGGTGTGGCACACACCAAGAACCCACCGCCCCCCACACTCCTTCCCTTGGAGAGCTGAAATTTTTAACTGTAATTGGGAAAGGTCATTTCTTTTTCATTTTATCATCTCAGCTTTTGCTTTATATATAGTGATTCACTTTAGGATTAACGTATTATCTTGATGAATTGAGTTCATGATGAAATGACTCACTTTTTTCTCTCCTTACTCATCCTACAACCTATTTTGTCTGACATTTACATAGTTACTCCATTTTTCTTATGATTAAGTTTGAATTTTATATTTTTAAACATTTTATTGACATAAAATGTATATACCATATGTCTACCCTTTACAATGACAGCATCAATAATTTTTGATATGTTTACATGATGCATAGCTATCACTACAATTTAATTTTAAAACATCTTCACTTCCTTGCTCAAAAAGGTATTTTTCCCCCTTTAGATTTGCCTTTTCTTTTTAAAATTACTTTTTTAATGTTTAAAGATTGTCCTATTCTAAACACTTTATATAAATGGACTCAGTTCCATATGTAATATTTTGTGATGAGCTTTTCTTCCTAGCCGAATATTTTCAAGATTTATTCATGTTGTTATCTGCATTGTACTTCATTCCTCTTTATTTCTGAATAACATCCTAATGTGTGCATACGTCATGTTTTATTTAATGCTGCTATGGGGATTCCTGTGCACAGCTTTGTGCAGATGTAGGCATATGTTTTCTTTACTCTTGGGTATATACCTAGGAATGGAATTGCTAGGCGATATGGTGTGTTAGTTTGCTAGGGCTGTCATAATAAAATACCATAACAGACTTTATTTTTCACTTTTTGGAGGCTGGAAGTCCAAGATCAAGGTGTTAGCAGAGCTGGCTTCTGGTGATTCCTCTCTTCTGTCTTGGAGATGGCTGCCTTCGCAGTATGTCTTCACATTGTCTTTGTGTGCACATAGACAGAACAAGTTCTGATGTCTCTTTTTTTATAAGTACATCAGACCTGATGGATGAGGGCCCCATCCTTTTGACTTCACTTAACCTTAATTATCTCCTTAAAGGCCCAATCTACAGATACAAGGCTTAGGGATTAGACATTTGAATTTGGGAGGGACACTATTTGGTCCATAACATGTGGTAACTGCATATTAACATTTTGAGGAAGCACTAAACTGTTTTCCAAGGTGGTTGTGCAATTTTACATTTCCATTCACAATTTCTGAGGTTTCTAAAGTCTCCACTTCCTCACACTTGCTATTATCTCTTTGGTTACAGTCATTTGCTATGGTTTGAATGCATCTTTCAAAAAGCATATGTTAAAAATTTAATCTCAATGCAACAATGTTAAAAAGTAGGACCTTTAAGAAGTGATTAGGCCATGGGGGCTCTGTCCTTATCAACGGAATTAATGCTGCTTATATTGGGAGTGGGTTTCTTATAAAAGGAGAAGTTTGCTCCCTCCTCATCCTCTCTTTGCCATTCTACTATAAGATGATGCACCAAGTAGGCCCTCACCAAATGATATCCCCTCAACTTGCCAGCCTCCAGCAATGTGAGCCAATACATTTCTGTTCATTATATATTAGACATTCTGTAGAATTTTGTTATAGCAGAGTAGAGGTATAACACATACCTAAAAATGTGGAAGAAGCTTTGTTACTGGGTAATGGTTAGAGTATGGAACAGTTTTGAAGTGAATGCTGGAAAAAGGTTGTATTGCTACAAACAGAGCATTAAAGGTGATTCTAGTGAAGGGTCAGAAGAAGAGAAGTGTAGGGAAAGTCCAAAATTTCCTAGAGATTACTTAAGTGGTTATGATCAGAATGCTGGTAGAAGTATAAAGGATAAAGGCAATTCTGATGAGGTCTCAGATGGAAATGAAGTATTGGAAATTGGAGTAAAGGTCATCCTTGTTATGAAGTGGTAAAGAACTTGACTGAATTGTGTCTATGTGGAAAGGATTTTTGAAAGACAGAAGTAAAAAGCAATGAACTAGGACATCTGGCAGAAGAAATGGCTAAGCAGCAAAACATTCAGGGTGTTGCATGGCTTCCTTTAATTGCATATAGTAGAATATGAGAAGAAATAATTAAAAAATGAAATATATGGGATGAGTGTTCCAAGATGACAAGCTAGAGGCATCTTCCCACCACCCTCTCCTGAGAAGGTTGGGGAGAAGTATAACAGGCTGTTACCATCTGGATCATCCTGGTGAGCAGTGCTGTGAAGTTACAGAGTGACAGCATGGGACACAGAACATGGTGACCCAGGAGATGAGCCAGCATGTGGAATCGCCAGGGGATCAGGGCCACAGGAAAACCTTCATCACCCCTTATAGCCCCTGTGGGGATGGACTGGGGACTGACCTAATTCCTGGGTGGTCTGTCCCACCAGGCAGAGGGTGTAGAGTGGAGCAAACTGGTGTAGTGACCCATGGGGCTGTCAGGTGAACAAATGTAAATCCTTTTGGGGAGGATTGGAGAGGGAACAGACTGTCTTAGGGTTTCTTTGGAAAGGAGCTGGTAACTTGTGGGTGATCTCCTCCCTTACAGAATGTAGGCAGCCTCGGTGTGGGATCTGGCAGGTGGGGGACTGGTGGCCTAACAAGCATCAGGGAAATGGTGGCCCCCCAACCTAATTCAGGGAGATACAGAGGTGGCTCAGAGATTGCTGAGGCCAGAGTCTATTGAGGCCTATGTGGGGTCTTGCTTGGCATGGCTTTCCATAGACTCTGAGGTCTCATGAGTTGATCAATTGGCTGGCTTAGGCTCTATCTTTCAAGCTTGGGTGGCCATCTTTAGGCTGATCCCACACCTCCTCTAAGCAGATCAGGGAAATACTGCCTTCCTTATGTATTCCCTTTCAATCTGTGGGTCCCATTTGGATGACTGAGGGATGATCCCTGTTCTAGCCAAGATTCATAATTCTCTAACTGGTCCCAGAACAGGGTTGCAACATCCTTGAAATTCCAGTGATGTTCCAGGCCTGTGGCAACACACTCCTATCGTCAATACCTCTGCCCACCACCCACAATTCCCTTCCCAGAAGAGATATGAAGCCAAGACCCAATTTCCTTAACAATCAGTTTATGAATGCCAGACATGGATTTCACATTCTGAAGCGGCTGTCTCTGCTTATACTGGAGTGCCACCTAGTGTCCTTGCAGAAACTGTTTTTGTTTTTTTGTTGTTTTTACTCACCTGGATAGCTAAGAGCACCATAGTAATTACAACGAATTTTTTCCTTTTTTTCTTTTCTTCTTTATTTTCTTTTGCTTTTCTTATCTCTTCCAGGGCATGAAAGAGGATTGTATTAATCACAGTTATAAATATGTTTTTCTTTTTTTCTCTTTGTTTTTCATTTTTCTTAAATTTTCATTTCATCATTATTATTATTTTCCTTTTTCTCCCTTTCTATCCTATAGCATAGGGTCATTTTAACCCCAAGGCCAGAGTTAAAGAAGCACCAAAAAAAGGAGAAATAAAGAAGAAGAAATTTTACATGAGGCAAAACCACCAAAAAAAAAAAAAGAAAGAAAGAAAGAAAAAAAGGAAAACAAACAAACAAAAAGCCCCAAACATAAAAAAAAACCCAGAACAACATAAAGAACCAGAACAGATAAACTCCCCCAAAATATTACAATAGAGCTACTATAAAGAAATTATGAAAACAACATAAATAGAATTCAGATTATGGATAGCAAATACAATGAAGGGAAAGTGGGAAAACAGAAATCTCAAGAAATTAAGATAATTAATGACACAATCTCTAAGGATCTGCACAAAATTAGAAAGAATATGACTCAACTTAAATAATTGAAGAAGGCATTCAGGGAGTTTTAAAATACAGTAGAAAGATTCAATAATGGATTAAGCTATAGAGAAAAAAAATTATCAGAGCTTGAACCCAGGCTCTTAAGCTAATCTAATCATTTAAAGATGCAGAAAAGAAGAGAACAAAAGCAGGGCAATCTTTTAGAGAGTTGTAGGACTACATAAAGCAGACAAACATACACATTATAGGTATTGCTGAAGGAGAAAAAGAGAATCTCAAAAGCCTGGAAACTCTAGTTGATGATAACATAGCTGAAAATTTCCCAAGCATCACCAAAGATTCAGACATACACCTACTAGATGAATATAAAACCCCAGGATGACTTGCTTCAAAACAGGGCTTCTCCTTGAAATGTTGTGATTAACCTGGCTAAAATCAAGGAAGAAAATTCTAAAGCAGCTAGGGATAAGCAGCAGCAGAAGTAGAAAAACAAGGACAAACCCATGAGGTTAACAGCTGAGTTATCACTGAAAATTTATAAGCCAGCAGACAGTGGGCTACTGCAGTTAATTTTCTCAAACAAATCAGCTGCCAACCTAAGATTCTGTATCCTGCAAAACTAAGTTTCATATTCAGTGGGGAAATTGAATGTTTTCCTGATAAGCAAACATTGAAGAAATTTGCCACTATAAATCCTGCTCTTTAGGAAGTACTCAGACCTGTACTATACACAGACCAACACAATAGACTCCCTACAAAATAAAGACACCTGAAAACTAAAGCCTAGTTACTACAGTGGTCCATGTGATAAAAGAAGACAAAAGAGTCTCACAAGAAAACATATAATTCCACCCTACTGTCAATCTTTTCAATAAACATAAATGGCTTGAATTCCCCACTGAGGAAACACAGGCTGGCTGAATGGATAAAAAAAAACACAAGCCAAGTATATGATCTATTCAGGAAACACATCTAATCTCCAAGGACAAATTAAGAGGGTAAGGGTTGGAAAAATTTCGTGCAATTGAAAACTATAAGAAAGCAAGAGTTGAATTCTGGGAAGATGGCTGACTAGTAGCAACCCTCGGCAGAGGCTCCTTAGTGAGGAAGAAAAACTGGACAGAATTGGACTCTGTGAAGCCAAAGGTGGGGAACTGAGATAAGAAAAGAAGTTCAGCAAGCTGTAACTCCAAGAAAGAGCATTTAAGAAAACAAATTATAGGTACAAAGCCTATCAACTAGAGGACGGGAGACCCCTCCCCCACACAGGAGACCTGCCGCAGGCTATTGTGAATGAGCAGGGAACAAGATACCTCTCATTTTACCTCACTGGAGAGAGCTGCTAAACACCAGGTCTCTTTGTCCAGGGAGGTCCCACTTATGAACCTAGATACCACCCTGCCAGGCATAAAATTGAACAGATTTTTTTCCCCTACAAGTCCAAACTCCCAGTCCACCCTTTCTCCCTTGCATGGTGGTCTGAAGTTCTGCCCCCTGCAAAGCACAGAGTGTTTGGTCTTGTCCTGAGAGATCTGGGCATAGTGTGGACCACCAAACATCAGGATGGAATCTGTGACTAATGGGGAAGAAAGAGGGTGTGGGAAGAAAGGGACACTTGGTGGGAGGAGGAGCAGTCCCCTGATTATGACTATGCCCAGTCACTGGTGGTGTTGACCCTCGTTTTGGCCTGGGTCTGGTGGGACAGGGTGCAGAACCTCCGGCTCTGACTGTATTCACAGCGGGAGAGTGGTTGCCCCGAGTGGACTGAGTTCATCAGACAGGGCTGGTCCCCAGCCTCTGCTAGGCATGTGAGCAGTGGCTT
>CAUYON010211183.1:0-18535 GCA_963573935.1 Arctocebus calabarensis | reverse complement strand
CATTTATTCTTTTTTTTTTGAGACAGAACCTCAAGCTATCATCCTGGATAGAGTGCGGTGGCATCACAGCTCACAGCAACCTCCAATTCCTGGGCTCAAGCGAGTCTCCTGCCTCTGCCTCCCAAGTAGCTGGGACTACAGGCGTCCACCACAACGCCCGGCCATTTTTTGGTTGCAGCCGTCATTGTTGCTTGGTGGGTCTGGGGGCTGGATTAGAACCTGCCAGTTCAGGTGTACATGGCTGGCGCCCCAGCTCGTTGAACCACAGGCGCCGAGCCCATTTATCCTTTTTATACCTCAGTTATTTCACCTGTTAAATATGAATGGTAGTAGTTCTTACTCATTGGTTGCTATGAATTATAAATGATAAATTGTTTTAAAGTATATAGAGTAGTCCTGGGGCATTTAATTGCTACATAATTGCTACATAATATGTATTTTAGAAAATTATGTGTACACAAATATACCTATACATTTTAGGATTTTGCATACATCTTGGGAGGAATTTGCCTGCCTTGGACTATATGTTTGTTTGACTACAGCATAGTTCTCCAAACAGTTGTTAGTTTTAAAAATTTATGCTGCCATCCAAAACATGAAAGTTCTGTTTTCTCTATATCTTTGCCAACTTGAGACTCTTTTTAAGTACATGTGTAATGTTTAGAACTTGATAACATGCCAGTTCACTAATCAATGCTCTACATATGAAGATATTGAATTTATATAAAATGCATCATAATCATAATGACATTACATTATAAATTTTTTTAACAAAAGTATAACTTGAAAATACGCATATATTTAGATGTCAAGAAACATATTCTAAATCATCCTAGATAAAGCAATATATCATGATGGAAATTATTAACAATAGTCATCTGGTTAGGTTGTGGGGAAAATGGGGCACTCATACACTGTTGTTGGGCCTAAAAATTAGTACAACCTCTGCAGAAATCAGTATGGAGAAACCTCAAAGAACCAAAAGTAGACCTACCATTAGATCCAGCAATCCCACTGCTAAGTACTTATCCAAAGGGGGAAAAATATATCACAAAGGCACTTGTGCTCAAACTTTTGTAGCAGTACAATTCAGCATGCAAAGATGTGGAAACAACGCAAGTTCCCATCAATACATGTATGGATTTATACAATGTGGAATAGGAGTACCATGACATGCTACTCAGGTCTTTAAAGTATGACAGTGGTGCTTTAATAGGGATTGCATTAAAATTGTATATTCCTTTGGGTAGTATGGACATTTTAACAATGTTGATTCTTACAAGCCTTGAGCATGATATGTGTTTCCTTTTGTTAACATCATCAGCCTTTAGTTTTCTCAGAGCTTCATACTTCTGTTTATAGAGATCTTTCAGATCGTTTGTTAGGTAAATTCCCAAATATTTCATCTTCTTTGACATTACTATAAAAGGAATAGACTCCTTGAGTATTTTTTCAGCTTGACTGTTATTGGTATATATAAAAGCTACTGATTTGTGGTATTGATTTTGTATCCTGAGATGTTACTGTATTCCTTGATCACTTCTAAGAGTTTTGTAGTTGATTCCCTGGGGTTTTCCATGTATAAAATCATATCATCTGCAAAGAGTGAAAATGTGATCTCCTCTGACACTATTTGTATACCCTTGATCCCCTTCTTTTGCCTCATTGTGATGGCTAAGACTACCATTACAATGTTACATAGCAGGGGAGACAATTGGCATCCTTGCCTGGTTCCTGATCTGAGAGGAAATGTTTTCAATTTTACTCCATTCATACGATATTGGCTGTGGGTTTGCTCTAGATGGCCTCTATCAGTTTAAGAAAAGTCCCTTCTGTACCTATTTTCTTAAGTGTTCTGACCATGAAAGGACGTTGGATATTGTTAAAAGGTTTTTATTCATCTATTAAGAAAATCATACGGTCTTTGGTTTTTAGTTTGTTTATGTGATGTACTATATTTATAGATTTGTGTATATTGAACCAAGCTTGAGACTCTGGGATAAAACCCACTTGTTCATGGTGTATAATTCATTTAATGTGTTGCTGGATTCTGTTTGCTAGGATCTTATTGAATATTATTGCATCTATATTCATTAACTATATGGTCTATGAATTTCTTTTCCTTTGGGGTCTTTTTCTGGTTTGGGGATCAGGGTGATATTTGCTTCACGCAATGTGTTGGGAAGTATTCCTTCTTTTTCTATGTTCTAGAAAAGGTTAAGTAATAAAGGTTCTATTTCCTGTTTAAAGGTTTTGTAGAATTCTGATGTGAAACCATCTGGTCTGGGACTCTTCTTTTGGGGGAGATTTCATATAGTTGATGATATTTCAGTACTGGATATAGGTCTGTTCAGCATTTCCAATTCTTTCTGGCTAAGTCTAGGAAGGTGGCATGCTTCCAAGTACTGTTCAATTTCTTTCAGATTTTTATATTTCTGAGAATAGAGTTTTTTGTGTTATTCATTAAGGATTCCTTGATTTTCTGAGGTGTTTGTTATTATTTCACCTTTATCATTTCTGATTGATGATGTTAGGGATTTTAATTTTCTACTTTTGGTTAGGTTGGACAAAGGTTTATCAATTTTATTGAATTTTTCAAAAATCAACTTTTTGATTCACTGATCTGTTGTATAATTCTTTTGCTTTCAATTGTATTTAATTCTGCTGTAATTTTAGTTATTTTTTGCCTTCTGCTGGGTTTGGGGTTGGAATGTTCTTCCTTTTCCAGTTGCTTGAGATGTCCCATTAAGTAATTGACTTCCTCTCTTTCCATTCTCTTTAGGAAGGCTTGTAATGCTATAAATTTCCCTCTTAGGAATGCCTTTTCAGAATCCCACAGGTTCTGATAATTCATGTCTTCATTATTATGTTGTTCCAAAAATTTGAGAATTTCCATCTTAATTGCATCTATGACCCAGCTATCATTTGGCATAAGGTTATTTAGTTTCCATGTCTTTGTATGAGTATGCAGATTCCTGCTATTGGTGAATTCAACTTTTATTCCATGATGATCTGAGAAAATACAAGGAATTATTTCCATACTTTTAAATTTGCTGAGGTTAGACTTGTGACCTAAGACGTGACGAATTTTGGAGGATATTCCATGGGCTGATGAGAAGAATGTGTATTCAGTTTTGTTAGGATGAAATGTTCTGTAGATATCTGTTAAATTCAATTGTTATATGGTGAAGTTTAAGTCCAAAATTTATTTGCTTAGTTTCTTATTGAAGGATCTATCCAACACTGCCAAAGTGGTGTTAAAATCTTCAACTATCATGTGCTGGAAGATATCAAATTTTTCATGTCTGTTAGGATGTCCTTTATATATTGAGGCGCATTCTGGATGGGCACAAAGATGTTAATTATTGAAATCTCATCATGTTGAGTGTTACCCTTAACAAATATGAAGCGACCATCCTTGTCTTTCCTTACTTTTGTTGATTTAAAGCCATATGTACCTGCAAATAAAATTGCCACCCTTGCTTTTATTCTGATTTCCCTTGCCTGGATTACACCCTTCATCTTGAGTCTATATTTATCCTTTAAGGTAAGATGAGATTCTAGTATGCAGCAGATATCTGGCCTGAGTTTTTGTATCCAATAAGCCAACTTGTGCCTCTTAAGGGGACAATTTAAGTCATTCATATTGATGAGAGTATTGATAAGCCTGGTAGTATTTTTGTTGTCAAGTTTTTCAAAAGTCCAGTGAAAATTTTGAATCCTTTTGCCACCTTGGAAGTGGGTTTTGATCAAGCATTTCAGTGTGAGTTTACTTTGGTGGTAGAGCATTGTTCTGGGTCATTATGGAGGATGGGTCTGAGAATATCTTGAAAGATCTGGTTTAGTTGTGGCAAATTTCTTCAATGTGTGTATGTCTTAAATTATTTAACTTCTCTGTCATAAATGAAACTCAGTTTAGCTGGATACAGGATTCTGGGTTGAAAGTTGTTTTCTTTTAGGAGATTGGAGGTTGAAGATCATCCTCTTTTGGTTTGAAAAGTTTCAGCAAAGAGATCTGCAATCATTCTAATATTCTTCCCATTGTAGGTTATAATTCTCTTACAGCTGGCTGGTTGTAGGACTTTCTACTTCATAATAACTTTGGTGAATGTTAATGCAATGTTAGCAATGTCCAGACAATGTGTCTGAAAGATGCTCTATTTAGATTGAGTCATGCTGATGTTCTGAAACTGTCTGCTATCTGAATTTCACTATCTTCTGCCGTGCTTTGGAAGTTCTCCTCAATTATCTCTTCAAGTAGAATATCTGTGCCTTTGGGAACATTCTTTTCTCCTTCAGGGATTCCTATATGGTGAATGTTTGCTCTTTTGCAGTGGTCACACAGTTCTCTCAGGGAACATTGCTTTTGCTCTCCACTTCTGTTCCTCTTTGAGTGTTTGGGAGCATTCAAAGGCTTTGTCTTCAATGTCAGAGATCCTTTCTTCTGCCTTCTCCATTCTGTTATTGAGGGATTCTATGAATTTCTCTAATCTTTGAGGGCTATAAGTTCTTTCCTAAATGTGTCAAATATCATTGGTGATTTTGTCTTTGAATTCATTGAATTCTTGAGAAAACTTTTGAATTACTCCTTTAATTTCTAATTGCAACTTTAGGTCCATTCTTTTAATCTTATTTGCATTCCAAATTCTGAATTTGATTTCTGACATCTCAGTCATTTGGGGATCTTCTGTTGTGTTGCCTTTCTTTGTTCCTTGGGGCAGTTGATTTACTCTGATTATTCATGTTGCCAGAGGTTTTCTGCTGATTCCAACCAATGATTGTTTTTCACTGTTTGGCTAGAGAGCTGGTAAGGTGAAATTGAATTGAGTGCTCTCAGAGTTTTAATTAACCAGCTCTTTACTAAGAACTGGGACTGGTGATTGCAGTTTTTCTCTTGGAGCTTTACAAAGGTCCCTTTCAGGATTATAGCCTAAAACTCTGGGGACCTGCTTGGTGTGAATGGGCTAGATGGCTCTGCCCTGAATTCAGCTAGTCTTTGTCCAATCCTAGTGATGAGTGGCTTTGTGTGGAAATCTTAGCTGTGGAGATATATAAGCAACTAAGACACCCCACCTCCCAGAGGCAACAAGTGGAAAAGAGGAATCCCACATTCCCACAACAACACAACCAGGGTAAAACCTTGGTGAGTCCCTGGGCAATCAGCTCAGGTCAATAGTTTCAAACCAATTGTTTCGAGCAACACAAACACAGATCAAATGGGAGAGTTCAAAAGGCAACTAGACTGGGGGGTTCCACTGGCAGCTCAAGTGGAGCTCACGCTGGTTCTCTGTGGAGTCAGAAAGGCCCACCCAGAAAAATAGTCTAGAGGGCTGACAGCTTCTTCCTCACCTTGAACCTCCATCACACCCAGGCACTGGTAGCCCCACAGAGCTGTGGTCCAGTTCCTTTTAAGGAGCAAATGCATCAGGGATTTGGGCCTGTCAGAGTCTGAGGGATGTCAATGCCTTATTGGTTAGGTGACCACATTCTGCTTCCTGCTGGCTGGGATGGCTGAAGTCTGACTATCTTGGGTGCTCAATGGAAATTGGAGGGTGTTCCACCTGAGCTCATTCCAAACCAGGGGTTAACAAAGCAGGAAATGTTTTTCACCCTCAGAGACTGTCCCTTTGCCCCTGCTGCTCTGCTCCTCTGGTATCCCTGCAATGCTAGATCTATCTCTCTCTGGCAGTCCCCATAATTGGGGAGGTGCCTCTCCAAAATTTGACCCCAGTGGGATCACTCTATTAACACTGATAGTGGGTGGGAGGTGTCCCCTCAGGTTCCTGCACCTCATTGGTTACTGAGTCTCCACCCATCACCTGGAAACGAAAGCCTCTACCCGCTACTGAGTTGCATTTTCTCCGAGCCAAGCCAGATGCCTTCCCCCGTGACCTTTCTGCACTGATACTGGATTCACAGATACAGCATAGCTTTGCCTCCACAGTCCATGCAATGCACAGTCCTAGCAAAGAACCATGGACATTATGGTCCTTGCAGGGGTTGGACTTCTAGACCACCAACCAAGGGGAAAGGGTGGTGGGAAGTTGAAATTGGCAGGGAAAATATTTGTTCAACCAACCTTGTCTCTTTCAGACAAGAGAATGCCCAAGCTCACAGCAGGAACTCTGTGGATAAGGAGTCCCAGCTTCCAGTAACTCACTCCCATGGGGTGAGAGAAGAGAGGCTCAGTTCACTGCTCACTAGTAGAGATCCCACAGAAAGCAAGCAACTCTTATGGGGGAGAGGATGGACATGCGTCCTCTTTTGACTGAGTTCTGTACCTGAAATTTGTTTCTCTGGACTTTCAGCTTGCCTAGGCAAGAAGATGTGCAATTATCTATCTTTTCTCTCAGCTTTCCTCCCACCCTTCAGCATTGTTGGGTTCTTTCTGGCCATTATCTCTCCCTCTGGGTGGGAGCTTCTGTTGAAAGCTGGCTCCAGTCAGCCATCATCCTCCACTCCCCATTGTCCTTGTTAAATGTAAAAATTGGAGTTAAGTAAAATAGCTAACCAAAGGATTTAGCAAAACACAAGACACATTGAAACAAAATGAACAAATAAACAAAAAAAAAAGGCAACAAAACACACAAACAAACAGATGCACAAACAGACAATCAGAAACTAAAAAACAAAAAAAAAAATGAAAAACTCAAATAGCCTAATGCAAGCACTCTCAGCAACCATAAGCAGGTAAGAAGAGAAACAAACTTAATATTAATAATAATTAAAAAAAAATAACTCCTACAAGAAAGAAAAAAGGGAAAAACTCAAAAAAAGAGCAGAAAGAACAAGCAAAGAAAATAAAAGTCACCACTACCACCACCACCAACTATGTATATGTATGTATATATATAAACATATGACTATATATATGCCATAGGGATCAACTTTAGTAGGAATATATTTATGTTGCAATTTGCAATATACTTTCTGGACACCAGGTGGTGCCATGAGTGGTTCCCTGGCTTATAACTAATTCCCAGCTTAGCTTGCTCTTGGTGGTTGCCTGCTACCCACTTCGTGCTTAGATCCTGTCCAAGTGTTGATTCCACTGATCTCAAAAAATCCTTATAGGCAGGTTTCCCAAATTCTCCCTGCAACAGTTCCCGTGAAGTGTGCTATATCTTGGGCCTGTTGCAAGTGTAGGATAACTGCCTACAAGTCAGAGTCAAATTGGCTCACATGGCCCAGGCAGAAAAATGCCTGTCGTGACCACCATTTCCCAAATTTTAAAACAAGTATGCTTACTATCCAGGATCTTTCCCATCTGAGTCTCTATCCCACCGCCTAACCATTGAGGTGTACTGCAGATGGCACCCTGTTCTGGCTGCCACATTCCTCTTGGGAGTCCACACTTCACCAATCTTTGTACATAACACCTAGTTTCCCCATGAACTAGGAATTGTAATCCTCTGTGGGGGTGAGGGGGACTGGTTGCCACTGCTGCCTGCCACTGCCACAGCCATGGCACAGAAAGTTTCCTGACAATCTCCATAGCTGTAGATTACACTCCAATTCCAGTAATCCATCACTGCGCTGCACCCCCCAACTGCCACTCCACATCAATATTCCCTGCTGGGAATGATCTAGCACACTCACTATCACCTATTGTTCCAGGAGAACCGAGCTAAACCTCTATCCCATCCTCCATCATGCCCCACCTCCTAAGTGCTTAACTTTTAATATTTGTCACCTTCCAAACTTTTATTATTATACTACAACCACTTGCTGCCTCCTGGTGATGGCAATTACAATTATAGTCACTGCACTATAGTTTTCATATTTAAACTGGAGAAAATAGAATTTAGGCATTGACTTCCAGAACCATTAAGCTTATGTGCACACACGTAAGATGGGTTTATAATCAAAGTAGAATCCTTTTAAAGCATACGAGTAATGTTGGCCTTCTGATCAAACCTCTATGATACTCCCTCGTTTCATTCAAGGAAATGTCCTTATAGTGGTCTATAAAATCCAAGCTCATCTCCCATTTAGTCTTCATATGCTCCTGTATGACTAAATAGAAATGGTCTCCTTGCCATTCCTATGATACCCTGGTATACATCATCTTAAAACACAAGCTCTGGCTTTCACTTTTCCTGTTAAGCTACTCCATGATCTACCTCAGGTGACACCTTCAGCTCTCTTCCATGGCTTGATTAAAATATCACCTTCTCAGGGTGGCCTACCGTGACATAGGACTGGAACAAACTGCTCCCAATTTCCCAAACTTACTTTGCATTGAACTTTTTAAGCTTTAACCCCCAGGATCATTTACTCTTTTATTGTGTTCATTGTTTGTTCTCTGACATAACCCATTTCAAATATATATTTGTGAGGACATTTGTCTGTCTTTTCATTCACAGATGTATATCCCTGTACCTAAAACAGAAGAAATTTTATAAAAACTATTAATTGACTGAATGAATGATGAATTCTATAGACTACAAATATGAAGGGCTCTTTGCAATTTGTAGGCAAAGTTCATGAGAAATAAGGCACATAGAGATGTTCAAAATATATCATAGTATATATCATAGAATATATCAAAATATATCATATCAGGGCCAGAGGAAATGATAAAGAAACTGTCTTCTTTCCTAGAAATTGAGTGCCTTGAGGGACACTTTATAAGATTAAAAATATATCTGGAAGGTCAATTGTTTATTGGCTATGTTTATTGGCTAATTTGATTTGTCAAAATTTTTCTCTATTAACATTACACAAACAGAATAAAAGAACACTAATAATTGCTTTCAAAAACAGCTCTGCATTTATAATTAAGTCACTGTTCTCAGAAAAGAAAAGCACTATTATGGGAAAAGAGAAAAGCCATGATATGAGTGCATTCCTCCTAATCCTATACCATTTCAGAGTTGATCAACAAAGTATATGAATCTTTTGTTTCCATTCAAAAGTTTGCCTTTCGATACATTTAATGGCTATATAATATGACAATATTTCAAAGTTTGAGGACACTGTGATGGAGTAGAAACAGTATATATGCCTGTGGCTCAGTGAGTAGGGCACTGGCCCCATACACCAAGGGTGGCAGGTTCAAACCTGGCCCTGGCAGAACTGCAACAAAAAAATAGCTGGGTATTGTGGTGGGCACCTGTAGTCCTAATTACTTGGGAGGCTGAGACAAGAGAATGACCTAAGTCCAGGAGCTGGAGGTTACTGTGAGCCATGAAGCCATGGCACTCTACTAAAGGGTGACAAAGTAAGACTCTGTCTCTAAAAAAAAAAACCAAAAAAATTAAAAAAAAAAAAAACAGTACATATGCAAAAGAAATACTTTAGAGACAGAAGTGTCTATGGGAATAATAAAAAATAAAAGGAGCTCAACGAATCAGTAAGGAATAGACTATTTAGTTCATAGAATTGGAAATATAGACTCATTGTACACAGAGATATAAAATTGATTACTTTCCTAAAGCCATCCATATACAAAGGTGGTTCTAGAGAAAGTTCTGAAGTTTCCTAGTATAACTAAAAATTTTGTAGAAAATTTAGAAGATAATTTGTGACCAAATGACAGAAAAAAATGTTAAATTTAAGAAATTATAAAAGCATGATCAATAAAAGAAAAAGATATACATTTTATTAAATGAAATTATGAATCCAAATTAAATAAACAACAAAATAAAAGCCCATCATAGTGTTTAAATACAGGTGATAAAGTGGGAGAAATTCTTTGTGATGACTAAAATGAAAAAGAGATTACTAGCTAAAATACATATAAAAACATGTATATGTTTCAAAAATTCAACAACTAATAGAACAATATATAAAACATAAGCAAAAACAATTTAAAAAAGAGAAAGACTGAATAGGAATAAATCTTTTAGAAGATGCTTAATATCTTTATTAATCAGAAAAATAGATATTGAAATAGTGGATAGTAATGGATATTTTACTTTGTAGAAAGTTTGAAAGCTGGATAATTCTATGCATTTGAAGGAGTACAAAAACCCTACTTTGCTCCCACTTGGAATACAGAATGGCACACTCATAATGGAAAGTAATCTGAGACACATTGGTCATATTTTACTGTTTATATTAGCTGTAAATCAGAAATTTTGCTCCTAGGCTTAAGTTGCTAATAATTCTCACATTATTACATGTATAACATGATTAATTTTGTATTATTTGTAAAGGCATAAAATGTGGGCACCTGAGATGTCCACCAAGTTTGGAAGTGGAGGTAAAATAAATAGATGTACCTTATAGAATGACATGCCATTGTTAAAAGTAATACCTTTGATTTTACAAAGCAACCTGCATGCTTCAAAGAACAGTACTTACTATAATTAAAAAAGAAACAAATAAAGAAAAAGACTTGGAAGGGACATTTCTTAAACTGATAGAGGCCATCTATGGCAAACCCACAGTCAATATCATATTGAATGGACCAAAATTGAAAACATTTCTACCCAGATCTAGAACTAGACAAGGATGCTTGTTGTCACCATTGCTCTTCAAAATAGTAATGGAATTCCTAGCTATTGCAATCAGAAAAGAGAAGGAAATCAAGGGTATTCAAATGGGGTCAGAGGGGGGTCAACCTTTCACTCTTCACAGATGACATGATCTTATACCTGGAAAACCCCAGGAATTCAGCTATAAAGCTCTTAGAAGGGATCAAGGAATGCAGCAGTGTCTCAGGATACAACATCAATACTTATAAATTAGTTGCTTTTATATATACCAACAATAGTTAAGCCAAAAATATAGTTGAGGACTCTGTTCCTTTTAAAGTCATGCAATAGTAGATGAAATATCTGGGAATTTATCTAACAGAGGATGTGAAAGATCTCTATAATGAGAATTGTGAAACCCTAAGAAAAGAAATAGCTGAAGATATTAACAATGGAAACATACCCTGCTCATGGTTGGGAAAATTCCACATTGTTAAAATGTCCATACTACCAAAGCAATCTACAGATTTAAAGCAATCCCTATCAAAACACCAATGTCATACTTAAAAAAAACTTGAAAAAATAATACTTCATTTTATATGGAATCAGAAAAAAACCTCAAATCGCTAATACCTTACTTAGAAATAAAAACAAATCAGGAGGCATCATGTTGCCAGACTTCAGGTTATACCACAAATCCATAGTGATACAAACAGGTTGGTTCTGGCACAAAAATGGAGTCATAGACATATGGATTAGAATAGAGAATCTAGAGATGAACTCAGCCACATATCATCAGTTGATCTTTGATAAGCCTTACAAAAACATGCTTTGGGAAAAGATTCCCTATCTAACAAACGATGGTAGGAGAACTGGCTAGATACCTGTAGAAGAGTGAAAATGTGCACTTACCCTTAACTGTTAACAAAAATTGATTCTTACTGGATAAAAAAATTTAAACTTAAGACATGAAACTAAATACTAGAAGAAAAAGTACTAGAAGAAAGGGCAGGGAAAATGCTTGAAGATATTGGCTTAGGAAAACATTTTATGAGGAAGACGATCCCTGGCAATTGAATCAAAACCAAAGTTTTTTTTTACAGGAATCTGATCTTGCTGAAAAGCTTCTGCACAGCTAAGAGCACTGCAAGCAAAGCAGACAGAAAGCCTTCAGAATGGGAGAAGATTTTTGCAAGTTACAATTCCAACACAGGTCTGATAATTAGAATATACAGAGAACTCAAATTAATCAATAAGGAAAGAACAAATAACCCCTTTTTTGTGGACAGGAGACTTGAACAGAAACCTCTCTGATGATGACAGGCAAAAGGCCACGTTAAACACATGAAAATATGCCTATCCATTTTTAATCATCAGAGAAATGCAAATCTAAACTACTTGGAGATATTACCTAATTCAGTAAAATTAGCCCACATCACAAAATCCCCAAACTGCAGATGTTGGTGTGCATGTGGTGAGAAAGGAACATTTCTACACTGTTTATGGGATTGTGAAGTAATGCAGCCTTTTTGGAAAGAAATATGAAGAATTCCCAAGAAACTAAAAGTTGACCTACCATTTGACCCTGCAATTCCATTACATCTACCCAGATGAACAAAAATCATTTTACAACAAAGACATTTGCACCAGAATGTTTATTGCAGCCCAGTTCATAACTGCCAAGTCATGGACGCAGCCCAAATGCCCATCAACCCTGAATGAATTAACAATTGTGGTATATGTATACCATGGAATATTATGCAGCCATAAAAAGCAATGGAGACTTTGCATCTCTTATGTTTATCAGGATGAAGCTGGATAATATTCTTCTTAGTAAATTATCTCAAATGGAAAAAATTATAAAAGGTACTTAATACTATCATGAAACTAATATATAAACATTTACACATTTATACAAATGATAAAACACAAATATAGTCCAGAAAGAAGGAGAGGAGAGGAGGGAGAGGGTGTGTGAAGGGAGGTATTTGATGGGATCTTACCTAATGTACACAACTCAAGGGTACTTTTAAAACAACTAAGAATATATTATAAATGTCTTCCAAAAAAAAATTAGTGAGGTGATGGTTATGTTCATCAGTTTGATTTGAGCATTCCACATTGTATCCCATAAATGTATACAGTTATGACTTAATAAAATTAAGTTTAAAAAAGAATTTATGACTCTGATTTCAAAACAAATATAATAAAAACATGATGAGACTTAAAAATAATTTTGCACATCAAAGAAAATAAAAGAAATAATCAAAAGAATAAATTGACAACCTAAAGATTGGGAGAAAATAGCCTCTTTTCATTTTAGGTGTTCTCAATAGATATAAAGTTCTAAAAAGTAATAATTATAACATGTATGTTTTGGTCTTTAGCTAAAAAGTAAGAAAACAAAACAAAGAGGAAAGAAATAATATAGCTATATATAAGAATTTTCTTTAGCATTTGAAATACATTTTGATAAAATATATATTATAAGCCCACAGTAATTACTAAGGGAATAAATATTTACTACAAAAAAAAATAATTAATGGAGAATCACAACAATGAATACATAAGACAAGCAAACAAAATAAAGTATTATGGCATACTTAAATTCAACTGTATCTATATAACAAATTGTGATTGAAATATATAACCCAAGTTGAAGGAAGAGACTGTGGGCTGGTTAAGATACAAGATCTAATTATATTCTATCTATAAGAGAAATATTTTAAATACTGAAATGTGTCAAAAGTAAAAATATAGAAATTTTTTTCTATATACACACACATGTGTGTATGTATATATATATATATATCTCCAAAAGTAAAAAGTAAAAAAAATAGAAATTTTGTATGTTTGTGTGTGTCTGTGTGTGTGTATATATATATATGTATGCAGCCATTAAAATCTATACCAATATTAGACAAAGTAGGCTTTAAAAGGAAAGTTTTCATGGAGATCAAGAAGGACATATGGGTATAATCATGATAACAGGGTCGGTCAAACTATTAGGAAGTTATAACAATTGTAACATTATATCTAACATCAAAAATATGAGAAGCAAAAGTAGATAAAATTGAAGGAAGGAATAAACAATTCAACATAATATTTGGAGATTTTAATATCCCTTTTAAGTAACAGATAGAAGAAATAGTCTTGATATTCACAAGGAAATAAAGACATGTATAATACTATACAGACTCCTATACAACATTCCACCAAACAATAGTTGAATCCATCTTATTCTCAATCATCTGTAAAACATTCTCCAGGTTTAAGAGAAGCTATATGTCAAGCTATAAAACAAGTCTCAATAAATTTAAAATGTTTAAAATTAAATAAAGTATATATCCAATCACATAAAGTAAAATTGAAAACTAATGCAAAGAAATTTTAGCTAGATGCATATTCCCCACCAATTAAAGATTATAAGGGTATCAGGATAGAAAAATGGCAGACTAGAATTTTGGATATTCACGCATAAGTAGAAATAAAAACACAGACTACCATGTAATAGAGCGGTCAAAGAAAATACTGCAAGTGAAATTAGAAAATACTTTGAGATGACTGAAAAATGAAGACTGTACCAAAATATAAGGGATGATGCTAAAGTAACGCTTAACACAAAAAATACAACCGTAAATGTCCCCATCTAAAAACAAACAATTCAATCAGTTGAAAAAGAAAAAAAAATAATAATTAAAAAATTGAAAATAATCCAGATCTTAAATCAACAACGTAATCTTTCACCTTAGGATACTGAAAAGGGAAGAGTAGATTACACTCAAAACAAACGGAAGAAAAGATATGTGAATTCCTGTTGCAATTAATAAAATAAAAATAGAAGATGATAAGGAAAGTAAATGAAACCCGTTTATTTTTAAAAGATAATATAAAACTGCCTGATCTTTAGGTAGATGAACCTTCCCCTCAAAATTAAAATTATAAGGGAGTCAGAGATAGGAAATGACGGGTTAGAAGCAGCCCACACGCATGCTGCTTGCAAGTTAAAGGATGTTCAGGAATCCGCCTGCAGATAACTCCTCGAGGAAGGGACATTGAGAAATCACAGAGAAGCAACATGGGGCATTCAGAGCTGGGAGTGTAAGGAAGGGACAGGAACTGTAGGGTGATGGCTAAGATAGAAAAGTCTTTTTTTAATGAAAGTATTCTAATACTGTGCTGATGGATGCTCTATCCTGTGAATACATATGTACTAAATCTATTGAATTGTTTACTTCAATTGTGTGATATGAATTCTATCTCAAATAAACTATTCAGAAAAAAAGAAGTTAAAGAGCATTCAAGGGTGCCACCTGTGGTTCAGTGGGTAGGGAGCCAGTCCCATATACCGAGGGTGGCAGGTTCGAACCTGGTACCGGCCAAACTGCAAAAACAATAAAAAAAAAAAAAAGAGCATTCAATAAAATAACTACTATTCCCATTTTCAAAAATGCAAAGGTTATAGCATAAAACAAATAACAAAAAAGGATGTTTGCATATTGTGGGCAGATGGAGATTAAAGACAGGTATGTGGATAAAAGGAAGTAAAAGAAGGGAGAAACCTTGCACAGACTGTAATATTACCACGCTGTGAACTAAGGAATGTGATTATTTCAAACCTTTCCATTTCAAGCCCAATTACATTTTGGGAAGTATGCTTCAAGTGGTTGCTGTGAGGATTAAATGAGCTGCAAAATGTCAGGTAGAGAAGAGCTATTCAAGAATTGGTAACTACCATTCTTATCAGTCTTATTGCAAAACCAGAAGAGAAGACAAAAAATCTCAGGATTTTGAAGATTGCACGATCTGTTACTCAGCTAAGCAGCAGCACTGTATGCTTTGTTCAGGTGGTGTTCTCACCAAGAAGTATTGGCATTAGGATTTCAGCAGCAGCACAGATGAGCTCAAGTAGTGGTAATGAGAAGGGAACTTTACCTTTTACCTTAGAGGTCTGATTTCCAACTTTGTTGCACATCATATATGCCTGGAAGGCTTGTTCAAATACAATTGCTGGCCCCCATCTTAGAGTTTCCACTCCGTAATTCTTGGGCGAAATCAAGTAATACGCTTTTATAAAAAGCTGCTGCTGCTGCTGCTGGTACTCTAAGGAGCAGGGTCTGGGAAATACTGCGCTAGTGCTAAAATTTAGCACAATTGGAGGTTATCCGAAAAGTTGATGAGATGACACAGATTGTCATCATTCAGGCTGGAGATACAATGTAAACCAGAAGAATGACAACCCGCTCCCCAAATTCTGCAAACACTCTTCAAAGACGAACAACGTATTTGGGGTATCTACTATTTCAATCATTTATAGAGCTTTCCAAGTTAAAGTGTCAGGAAACAAAAGTTGACATAAACATAAATTGGGTAATGGCCACTCTCTACAAATTTCTTTCAATATGTAAGCACCTCCCCTTCTCCCACGTAGTCAATGGAACAGTGAATCAAGCAGACATAAGCTCACGTACACACTGCCTTGGATCTTCACTGTTAACCATACCCTCTGGGGTCCCGAACAAAAACTTAGCTTGATTTAAATATTACATATATTACATTTTGTTTAGTCTTACTGGCATTAAAACACAAGTGGGAAATGCCACAAATGGTATGCAATTCTAAGACTCTGTAGCTAAATGTAGGAGGAAAAATTGGGCTACAATTTTGTGTGAGTTCTATGTCTGTTAACGTACCACTTTACCCCCTAAGATATCTTAATTGCTTTCAATTTTGGCCAAAAAAAATTACTGATTTGAGGATTAGAAAAAAATTTATGTTTTTTTCTCTCAAAAACTGATTACCTTTTAAACTTGTATTCCGGAATAGCTACTTTTCATTAATGACATTTAATAATTACTATATGCACATGGGTGGCGTTCCTGTATGTAAACATATACACATATACACATGGCACGCACACACATGCAGGTCTATGTGCAGGGGTATGTATATACTTCTATAAACCATTGCAGAAAACAGAGATTGTCTGATTAAAGTGTCATATTTTATTAGGCTGTGCTTTCAAGCTGCAGTTTATGACACACTGGGGAAGAAATTTGGTTTGTACAGGGATGTTAGGGGATGGTTCAGTTTGGAGCTCTCTGTACCTTCATTGCCTTTAAAGACAACAGCTTGTCTTTTATCTATTTATTTTATGCTTTCACATAGAATTCGTTAAAGAAACCATACCCGTATGAAAAAAATGTTTGAAAATCATGTTTTAGAAGAATAAATTCCTTGCTGCTAAAATGTACCTTCATTTTACATTTTCCTAGCATAGTTGTAAACAGAAGCTTGAAAAATACCAGCTTCCTTTTATCCAGTAGAGACATGGATATGATCTTGAGGTACAATTTTTCTCCATATCAGTGATGCTTAAACAAGGTACACATACAATTATAGGCTTACTTAATGAGAAAAAATAAGCAGATGATAACAGAAAAACTTCTCGTGTAATATGTCCATTTTTAATCAAATGTGTATAATAGCAGAATTCCTATCTTAGTAGGACTATTTCAATAGAATTAAAGATAACAGTCTACACCTAAAAAAGAAATCTAGGAATCATTTATTTTCTTGTTTAGAAGCTGGATAAGAATAAATAAAATACTTCCCCCTTTTTTCTTTCAGAAATCATGTGGATCAATTGTAAAGCAAGTACTTGCTTCTTGCCTGCATGTTAATAAAAGGATAATTATTTTAAATAATTGGTGAAATATAAATAGCTATGTTGTTGTTAAATATTACAGAAATAATAACTAATCCTGAGAATTATAAGTCATAAAATGGTGCTGTTCTTTGGAGGAAAAATGTATGCGTTTGGTAAATATCCAATTCTATTCTGCCAAAATATTTGAATTTGGTTCCCTCAGTTGAGTTCACCAAAACCATCAAAAGAAGTAATATACATTTTAATGGAATGTTCAATCATCTATGTGTAGTGTCATATGCAAAGCTAAATCAGCTTTAAATGTTGACATATTCTTTATGTCATTCTTTATTACAGTAATGCTAGGATCTGTAGAGAAGTTCTGAAAGAAGAGTGTGTCAGCTTTAATATTAACTTTGTACCTGCAGCAGTTGATAAGTTACATTGTAGCTATATCCTAATTTGAAAGCATGAACACCTGCCATTAACTGGGGTTTGGCAGTAAAAGCCTGTATGTAGGTTTGGCTTCTTAGTGAAGCTTGAGATTTCACTGTGAGAAATTGATTTCTAACTCTGGCCCTGTGAACAAAATCATACTACAAACTCTGATTCCCCCTCAGAAAGCACAGTCAATTAACTACCAAAGAAAAGTGAAGGCGGTTTAGGATCTCAATTCCACAAGTACTTTCAACTTGCTTCTGAGGACATCCCACAGTCACTAGCCTGTCTGCACAGGTGGCAGCTGAATTCCCTGGCAGGTGCTTCATGGTGAGCGAAAGCCTGACTGGTAAGTCAGAGAAACAGTTAGGGAGCTAAAGCAGAAATTAAAGAACAATGTAGTGCCTTGTCTGCGGAGAGATAAGAAAAGAGCAGATGGAACAAACTGGAGAGCAATAATCAAAGGTGTGTACCCTCAAAAATGCAGGTAAGACACTGCTACAAAGCAAGGGCAAAAGCAAATCCTGCCAGGATCTGCCAAAGTGACAAGTGTCGATGGGGAATTCTCGTAAGTTCTTGTGTAACATTTCCCCATTGATTATGTTAGCACAGCATTGCACAGATCAGGGGGAAAGGGTTGTTTAAAATTCTGTTTACTCTTTCTCTAAAAAAGGCACAATCCTATATATTGGAGGGAATCAAAATAATAAACAGTCCATATTCTTAAGTATGCTCCAGGGGAAAATGGATGAGTTCCACATGCGATATTGAATAAATACATGGGTGATTTCCTCAACCAGATACTTAGATCAGTACTGAAAGGTGGGAATAACATGTAAATGCATCTCAGGATTGGTGGGAGCAAGATGGCAGACGAGTGACAGCTTCCTTGCGGCTGGGCACAGTGAGACTGGGGAGAGAGGACTCCAGGCATCTCTGCCAGGCGGGATCTGCCCAGAAACTTCCCTTTGGGGACACAGGGAGACAGCGTGAGGCTTCTGGACACCCTGAGGAAGGCCAAAGCGGC
>CAUYON010211177.1:0-40422 GCA_963573935.1 Arctocebus calabarensis | reverse complement strand
AGCTCACAGCAACCTCCAATTCCTGGGCTCAAGCGAGTCTCTTGCCTCTGCCTCCCAAGTAGCTGGGACCACAGGCGCCCGCCACAACGCCCGGCCATTTTTTGGTTGCAGCCGTCATTGTTGTTTGGCGGGCCCTGGGGTTAGATTCGACCCCGCCAGCTCAGGTGTACGTGGCTGGCGCCTTAGCCCGCTCAGCCACAGGCGCCGAGCCTTAAGGGAATTATTTTGAGGCTTTTTTTTTTTGAGACAGCCTCAAGCTGTCGCCTTGGGTACAGCAACTTCCAACTCCTGGGCTCAAGCGATTCTCCTCCCTCTACCTCCCAAGTAGCTGGGACTATAGGCTGGCTATTTTTTGGTTGCAGCCGTCATTGTTGCTTGGTGGGCCCGGGCTGGATTTCAACCTGCCAGCTCAGGTGTATGTGGCTGGCGCCTTAGCTGCTTGAGCCACAGGCACCGAGCATATTTTGAGGCTTGTTAAGTGGATTAATATTTTAAAATGCTTTTTAAACTTATATTCTGGGTATATAGCACATTTTTGAACTTGTACAGATTTCTTAAACTGTCATCTGTAAACTGAATAAGAGCCACATACTTTTCAAATTATAAAACTTTCGGGAAAAGGGTAAATCTAGAGAAGTAACGTTTTTACTTTGTTTCTTTAAGACACTACTTCATTATACCTTTCTTCCCTCTCTACTTAATAGTGATCAAGTTGTTCCGGCAGTACAATCCTCACCTATAAACTGTGAGAAGAGAGAAAACTTATTACCATTTGTGGGACTGAATAATCTTGGCAATACTTGTTATCTTAATAGCATACTTCAGGTAAATTGATAACTTTGCTATCTAATAAAACTTTAGTAGGCAAAGAATGATGTAATACTGACTTTATCTTTTGATTGTAAATAAAGCAGAATAGGTTAGAAGAATGATAATGATCTAAGATGGGCTTGCACAGTTGAGTACAACTAGGTTAAGTGGAAGATGCCAGGCCTTTAATTTCTCTACCTGATTGGTGATGCAATGGTGATACATATCTTACTCCTTGGAACTATATTGTTATATATCCTTGACCTTAAAGTCTTATCAGTGTCTGCCCAGGCTCAATGTTTTGTGCCAATGCGGGAAGACAAGTGGGTTTCTACTGATGAGGTAGAGAACAAGTTTTGACACAAAGCTTCATCTCAGAATGTTAGGTAATGCACATTAAAAGTGCTTCACTGTTTTAATTATTTTTGTTTATTATTGTTTGTTCAGTAAATACTTAGGCAGTCTTGCTTTTCTATAGGTACTGTATTTTTGTCCCGGTTTTAAGTCTGGAGTGAAGCACTTATTTAATATTATTTCAAGGAAGAAAGAAGCTCTAAAAGATGAAGCCAATCAAAAAGATAAGGTAAAATAAATGAAAGAAAATAATGTAAAAAGCAAAAAAGGGAATTAAGGGAAATTCCCTTATTTAGAAGTAAAGAAGTAATAGTTACACAAGAGGATTTAGAGGATGACAAAGATGACTTCTATGTCGACTGTAACTGAAAGTTGAATTTATCAGTATTTTAAATTACAAGACAGGCAGTTTGCATTCTTGCATG
Source organism: Arctocebus calabarensis (assembly GCA_963573935.1). NCBI lineage: Eukaryota > Metazoa > Chordata > Mammalia > Primates > Lorisidae > Arctocebus > Arctocebus calabarensis. Next base: position 38,833 of record CAUYON010211177.1, on the reverse strand, counting down.
GATAGCTAACTAGGTTATCCCCTTTATAGAGTGTTTTCTTTAGTCTTCTAGTTTGTTTGTTGAACTTTTGGTATTTGTATACCATAATTAGTTGTCATACCCATGTATCACTAGTTATTTGCCCATTGTGTTTTCAAATTGACTTTACAAATTTAAGTAAATATACTGTAATTATAGAAACCTTTGACTCTCATAGTTATAAAAACCATTGTCATCCACATGGTGACTAAAAAATCCTCTCAGAATTAAAAAATGTTTACTTGTATACCCCCCAAAATTCTATAATGAAATTTAGAAAAGTTAATAAAGACAAGAAAGGGGATGAGGTATTTAATTTGTTCATAAATGAAAGTACTGGTTTGTGTGTTTCTTTCTTGACAGGGAAATTGCAAAGAAGATTCTTTGGCAAGTTATGAACTCATATGTAGTTTACAATCCTTAATCATTTCAGTTGAACAGCTTCAGGCTAGTTTTCTCTTAAATCCAGAGAAATACACTGAAGAGCTTGCTACTCAGCCAAGGCGACTACTTAATACACTCAGGTATAGCCTATAATACAATTTTAGGATTCTAGTTTAGCTGCTTGTTTATATTGTTGGAGAAAAATGTGTGTGAACAAAAATGAATAAAGGGCAAGAAAAATAGAAACCCCAGGTCCACAGTCCTTTGTTATATCCTAGAAGCTCCAAAAACAGGAATTTGTTTCATAAATTTGGTGGTAAATTCATTGGATCTGAATTTATGTGAGGTTTTTTATATTCGTATTTATCTCTAATGTGAATATTCATGCATTTTTCATAAAAATAGTAATGTTTTTAGTAATACTGCCTGAGATGTTTGTGATATACATTTGTACTATTATGCCATACCATCTTTTTGAGTTTGAAAACTTCTGAATTCCCGAACATGTATGGTCTTATGGTTTCAGATTAAGAATTGTAGGACTATGTTCAAAATGTATTATGTGTAAGCGCTGAACTCTAAAGGTTCTATTTTTGTTACATGTGCTTAGAAGAGAACTATTAACTAGATTAAGTTACTTTGTGCTGGTGTCTCAAAATCATTCAGTGTATAATAGGCCTTATTTAAAAATTAAAAATTATTATGGGAGGCAAAAAAAAAAAAATTAAAAATTATACTAAGGCCAGGTGCAGTGGCTCATGCTTAGGAGTCCGGGACCAGCCTGAGCAAGAGTGAGACTTCCTCCCCACCAGCTGGGTGTTGTGGTGGGCGCCTGTAGGCCCAGTTACTCAGGAGGCTGAGGAAGGAGGATCACTTGAGCCCAGGAGATTGAGGATGCTGAGTTTTATGCTGCAGCACTCACTGAAGACGACAAAGCGAGCCCCCTCACCCAAAAAAAAGAAATAAAAAACTAGAATTTTGACTTAGGGTAAGTTAGAACAGTCATTTAATCATTTGGTTTAGAAATAGAACAAGGTGTGATATGATGCTATGATTTTGTTAAGAGCCATTGTTGTATAGTGGTCAAAAGCAGGTTTGAGCACTGGCTTTGCATTCCAACTAGTTCTGTGACCTTGGGCAAGTTACTTAATCTCTGCGCAATTCCTTATCAGTCAATATTGATGATAATTATACCTCATAGTTACTTGTGAAGATTATATATACAGATAAAAAGCATTTTGAAGCATTTGTGGTGGCTCATGCCTGTAATCCTAGCATTCTGGGAGGCTGAGGTGGGTAGATTGCCTGAGCCAGAGGGAGACCCTGTCTCTAAAAACAGCCAGGCATTATGAGGGGCGTCCCAGCTCCTTGGGAGGCTGAGGCAAGAGAATTGCTTAAGCCCGGGAGTTTGAGGTTGCTGTGAGCTGTGACACCATAGCATTCTACTAAGGGTGACACAGCGAGACTATTTCAAAAAAAAAAAAAAAGCATTTTGAGTATGACCAGTACATGGGAAACACTACATATTACTATGTTAAGAAGAAGCTTAGAGTATTGCGATAATAAAAATAAGGTAAAATTTATTTTTACTTTTAGTTACAGGTAACAAATTTCAAAGTAGTAGCTGAATAAATGTCTTCTGATTTAAAAAATGTAATTTATGATATTCATGTAAATGAATTCATTTCTATGTACAAAATTTTCTTTTATGTATTATGTCTTCAAAATTAGAATAGATGAAATGGAAATTTTTATTTATAGGGAACTCAACCCTATGTATGAAGGATATCTCCAGCATGATGCACAGGAAGTACTACAGTGTATTTTGGGAAACATTCAAGAAACATGCCAGCTCCTAAAAAAAGAAGAAGTAAAAAATGTGGCAGAATTATCTACTAAGGTGGAAGAAAAACCTAATCAGAAAGAGGAAATGAGTGGTTTTAATGGCATGGAGATTGACAATGTTAGGCATTTTCAAGAGTGTAAAGAAAAACTCCCTAAAGGAAATGGGAAAAGAAAAAATGACACTGAATTTGGTAACATGAAGAAAAAAGTTAAAGTATCCAAGGAACAACAGTCATTGGAAGAGAACCACAGACAAACCAGATCAAAAAGAAAAGCTACAGATGATACCTTAGAGGTTCCTCCTAAAATAATCCCCAAGTACATATCTGAAAACGAGAGTGTAAGACCCTCCCAAAAGAAATCAAGAGTTAAGATAAATTGGTTGAAGTCAGCAACTAAGCAACCCAGCATTCTTTCTAAGTTTTGTAGCCTGGGAAAAATAACAACAAACCAAGGATCGAAAGGACAATCTAAAGAAAATGAGTATGATCTTGAAGAGGACTTGGGGAAGTGTGAAAGTAATTACACAGTTAATGGTTTTGGACTTGAATCTACAGGAAATAATGTTAAACCTGTAAATGTTAATGAAGCTAAACCCATTAACAAAGGTCAGTATAAATCTTAGACTTTGGTAGGCAGGAGCTATAGATTAGAATTTTCTTTTCTTAGATACGTGTGCAATGTAATCTTTATGGGTAACATTTTTAAGAGAAGGAAATTTCACATTGAATGTGAACTGTGCGGTGTCGTAAGTGCTGCACTCAGGTCTGTGTATTGTATTATTATGTACACTGTGTGCCTGTGACCTCAGTACTGTAGATCTGACAGGTGTAATGTAATGTATTACATATTCTTGTAATGTCATGGTCATGCTAATTTATTGTTTATAAACCAGGGAAGTTTAATACATTTTAATGGGAAGGCTGTATTTTTCCCTTTTATCTATTTGACAAACTCATGAAAGAAATTACATTTAGTGAAAATTTTTAAAGAACTAAGTGTAGTCAATGCATTGTTTACTGATGGGGATACATTCTGAGAAATGTGTTGTTAGGCAATTTCTCTGTGTGAACGTGAGAGTCTACGTGGAGAGCCTTCTACACACACTTAGGCTGTGCGTAAGGCCTATGTTCCTAGGCTACAAGTTCTGTACAGCACAGTATTATACTGAGTACTGCAGGCAGTCATGCTTAAAAACACAAATGCTGCTATGTCACATTTACACATAAGGTGTGTAACACACAGTAAAAACGGGGGATTATGGTCTTTATGGGACCATCATTGATTATGTGTCCACCATTAACGGAAATGTCACTATGCACGGTGTGACTACTTATGTCCTATGTGAATTAGATATTTACCTAGTTTTGTCCTGGTCTACCTTGGAAAATGTATACTATGGATGTGGTTAATGGTTTTGCAAGAAACACTGCACATATTCTGGGATTATTTTATTAGGGAAGTGTTTTTGAGAAAGGATAACTGACTTTTGGAGACAGGAGTAACTCCTGTTCAAAACTATCTCTGCAGGGAATTTACATTTCATGAATGAGTCATACGTCTTAATGCTAATAAGCTGAAATACAAAAATGGAACTTTTACTCAGGAATGCTTTATTTAAATGGAAAATTGGTTATCTGGGTTGTACTGAAAACCTAATCTGTACAGAGTTCCTGTTTTTGTTTTAGGTACAGAGCAAATTGGTTTTGAGCTAGTGGAGAAATTATTTCAAGGTCAGCTGGTGTTAAGAACGCGTTGCTTGGAATGTGAAAGTTTAACCGAAAGAAGAGAAGATTTTCAAGACATCAGTGTGCCAGTGCAAGAAGATGAACTTTCCAAAGTAGAGGAGAGTTCTGAAAGTAAGCAAAATTGGATCTTGTTTGGACTGTTAAATAATAGTTTTCTTCAACAATATAGTCCAGGAGTAGCGTTTATAAATAAAACAAAGCTGACTGTTGGTGTCTAATGTAACCTTTCTGTTTTTATCCACCTTCACTTATAAATGATTAGCATTTGGGAAAATGTAGCATCTTTTTGATAGGGTTAGAATGGAAAAATGAAACGCTTTAATAAGTGAACTTGAAAGAGCTACTGAGGGCAAACCATTCATAAAAAGTATGTAAACATCGGGCAGTGCCTGTGGTTCAAAGGAGTAGGGCGCCAGCCCCATATGCTGGAGGTGGCAAGTTCAAACCTGGCCCCAGCCAAAAAGTGCAAAAAAAAAAAAAAAAGGATGGAGATAGTCTGGTTTACCTGTCAGATACCGAAAATTGGCTATTAAATGTAGTCTGTCTTAAACTGGCACAAAGACTAGGCATATTTTGTTTTTGCTGTCTCTGTGTCATATTTTTTTGCTGACCAGATGTAAATATTTGAACGGTTAAGTACACTGTTGAGGATGAGCTTATGAAAATAGTTCTTGAAAGTAAAAAAGAAGTCTATTACTTGCAAATGGTTTAGTCAATTCTGTGGCTCAGCGAGTAGGGCGGCGGCCCCATATACCGAAGGTGGCGGGTTCAAGCCCGGCCTCTGCCGAACTGCAAAACAAAAAAATAGCCGGGCGCTGTGGCGGGCGCCTGTAGTCCCAGCTACTCGGGAGGCTGAGGCAAGAGAATCGCTTAAGCCCAAGAGCTGGAGGTTGCTGTGAGCTGTGATGCCACAGCACTCTACCCAGGGCGATAAAGTGAGACTCTGTCTCTCCAAAAAAATATATATATATAGAACTTCAGATTTAAGGGTTTTGTCATAAAATAGCTCAACTTTGTTTTAAAAGGTTAGTTATAAAAATCTATTTGTATCTTCCTGAATCCCATCTAAAAAGATGTGTCCATGTTCATTTTAAGAGCCCACCAGCATAAAGCAGTGGTTCTAAAGCTTCCTAATGTCACAGTCCTTTAATATAGTTCCCACAGGTTGAGACCCGCCTGTATAAACGATGGTGTTGCTTTCACTGATGGATATTTCAGTGATATTTCCACATAGCAATATTGTCTCCAGGCAAGGGTGAAATGTATCTGGGACTCTAAACAGACAAATCTTGAGTCTTTTGAGACTTGGAAAAATAGGAGATAGGCACTGAAGTATAGTCAATGGATTTAATTTTGTGGTTGGAAGTGAGGTTTTGTAATCTGTTACTTTGTTTAGCTCAAAGGGGAAGATTTAGAGTACAGTATTCCCACGAATACTCCAGGAGGTAGCCTTCACAGGGTTCACTAATGAGTTTTGTAACTTGAACAAATTTGGGCACTATAAAACAGAATGGAGCCAAACTTGAACTTGAGTTGGGTGGTCGTCTTCTCTTTAGAGTTTGGGCTTGCTCCTCGCCTGAATTTCAACTTTAAAATTCTTCATCTGTACATAGATCTAGGGACAGAGTTACAATCATACCGCCTCTTGATAGTATCCTCTGCTAGTTACCTGCCATTACAGCTCGATGTTCACCTGTTTGGGAGGCCTCAGAGATACAAATGTCCCTTGAAGCATTCTCAGTCACTGTACTATGTATGGTGCATACTCACTTTTGCAAAGTGGGTGAAAGTGTGTTTAATACAGGACTGTGTTTTCAGTATATTCTTCCATGGCTAAAGTCAACATTAACACACATTCTAGGCTGAGACTTTCCATGATGTTGTCTTCATGTCATGCTTTTGAAAAGGCAACTTCATCAAAGAGCGTATATTTGTCAAAACATGTGTTTGTCTCCAAATCCCATGATAGCTCGTGGAATTTTCTTCTGCTTAGTTAATTCAGCCATCTTAGTCACTTTTAATCAGCCTCCTCATCATGTTTCCAGAAATCAGTTCAGCATATCGTTCTTGACAATATTTATGTCTGTTGTCATTTTTGGTGTAAGCGTATGTGTAGTAATGGAGTGTTAATGTGCATTTCTTTTTTAATATAATCATGAAATGATACTAAAATAATAACTACAAAGAATAGGCAAAATGAGATTTTTAATTGCTGATTAAATTCTTTTTCTTTCTTTTTTTTTTTTTTTTAGTAAATATTTTTTTTCATCTGGCATTGCTAATATAAATCGAACTCCCTTAAATGTATGAGAAAATACGTCATATAAAATCATCATGCAAAGAAAATACTCTGTAGATTAAATTATCACTCAAGTTGCTCAGACCTGACTCCTAAAGATGAACCTTCAATCCTCTTCTGAAATCCTTTGGACCTAATTCTATCTTGATAGCAACTGGACAATCTTTGCCTGAAGGCTGGGGTTTTGATTAATGTTAGAATGATAGCATACAAAGATAATGTGTTTATTTGCTTTTCCCCAAGAGATAAACTAGACCATTTAAAAATTATTTCTTATGTGATTTTCAGTAACAATGAATAATTCAAGATTATTATGTATTGCTTAAATAATTGTTTTTACTTTCATGCTTCTAAAGTTAGCATAGTGAGTGTTAGTCTGATATAAAGTATAGAATATAAAGTATAAAGAATTATCTGATGGAATCTGAATGAGTTGAATTATTGATAGCTCAGTGTTCCCATTAGAAAAACAAAGGGGTTATCTTGATGTTCCCAGTCTTGCTAAGACATCATTCTGGGTTTTCAGTCCTTATAGCCCTTGAATGATCCACACAGACCTGACTATGATACAAGCTTTCACATCTCTGTACCTCAGAGATTACCTCTCTATATAATATAGGGATATTAAAATTAGGTTAATAACATAAAATTGCAGTTCTATAAATCAAATATAGTCAAAGCCAGACCATTCCCTATGGTCTTCCCTAAAAGTACCTGTTCCGTAAAGCTGATGAGAAAATTAAGAGAAGGATGTGTCTAAGCCAAATATGTTAGGGCAGGTGCCTATAATTTTTAATCACTATTCTTACTTTTAGTACAATCAGAGGTACTAAAAACTACTAGATCAATCTGAGAGTGCAAGAAATACTTTCAAAGTAATACCATTTAGCCAAGTAATTAAGAAAAAAATAATTTTTTTTAATTTCTCAAAGTAAAAATACTCTTTCTTTTCTTTCCTGGAAAGGAGGTGTTGTTGCAGATTATACATGAGTTGCTATGCATTCGATGCAATAATCCTTCAACTAATCACTCCATAAACTTCAGTTAGATTTCTGATACTTTAGTTAGATTGCATCATCAAAGAGTTTAAATATCCAGCTTTAAATTATAGCATATTGTGCAGTTTTAGTGTAGCTATTTTCTTCTGTAACAATTGAGACCAAAATGATGAGAGAATTTCTGAAATGGATTCAGACTCAAAATATCTGAAATATGAATAGACTTTGGGGAAGAGTAATTAACATCACAAATTGCAAATTATGCCAGTGATTTTAGAAGTACATTCTATTCAATTAACCCATCAGAATAAATGCAGGAGATATTTAAGTCTTAGGAATGTGAACTTGATGATTATTAAAAGCAGAGAAGCAGTAGGTACCTTTGAACGATATTTCACTTATGTTGCTTCATGGTTGTAGAAATGTTAAATATTCCTAATTATTTCCTATATTTCAGTGGATTTATCTAGCCATTTCTAAATAAGAACGCCTATATACAAATATGTCAATGACCACACAAACTTTGAAACAGTGGCATCCACCAAGATGGTTATGGATTTGAAGGATTAAAACTATTAGATCTGAGTGAGAAACAGAAGAATAAAAAACTTGAAAGAGAAGGTGAAATGGAATCTAAACACTTGAGAAGGGATTGGCATTTACATTTTTTAAGATGTAAAAGGAAGGGAAAAGAGATCTGTGGGCATATAAGTGTGCAGATCTGGTTGTAAGAATTTGGCAACTGGTGATTTCTGTTTTCACTGTAAAATATGAGGATAGAACATTAACTAAGAGAGTCAAAGAGCTGGAGTAGAAGAAGAGAGAGGATAATAGTGGAAATGTTCATCTCAGAAATCGGGAAGTGAGAGTGACTGAGAAACAGAGCTGCCTGGCAGTATTGAGGGCCCGTTTGAGATGTAAAGTCATGAAGAGAGAACACTATTCCTGGTTCTACAGTTTTCTTCAGGTACCTCCAGGGGCACAGGAAGGAGCATTAAGAAAGCAGATGGCTGTGTTCACCTGGAATACAAGTTTTGCAAGGAAAGTACAAAGGAGGAGGACAGAAACCATGTGACAGAGGATATGATTATCGTAACAGACTTGTGCCTGTAAGGTGGAGAAGTTGAAGTTAGGAGGAAGGTGGGGGAAGAAGAACACTCAGTGCGTTCAATGCCTGGAGGGCCATAATGTTGTAAAGAGAGTAGGTATTTGCATAAAGAAGAGAGAAGAATAGGAATCTGTGGTCTCGGAGCAGAGTGTTTGCCTTTCGGATTTGGAAATCGTGCAGATTCTGATGATGTCCAAGTCTCAGGTGTGACCAGGAGAAAGGGTATGTGAAGTGTTGTGAAGGGGAGACTGTGTGAGACAAGGAGGTTAATACCCAAAAGGTCTAGTGAACTGGATGGATCAGCCTGCCTTCGGATGAGGTGACCAAGTCCAGCTAGAGTTTCTATGGTGAGGGAGACTGGGCCCAGAAGGGAACCCATTGTGAATCAAGAGAAAAGACCAAGACATGAGTGCAAATACCTCCAAAGAGACAGTGAAGGAAAAATAGCAAATATTGCAAGAAGAAGATAAAGAAATGGTCTGTAAGAGGCGATAGGTGGAGAGATGGTGTAACGAGAAGTTTCTTCCCTTCCTTGAAGTACAAGGAATAGCAAGGACAATAACAATGACAAAATAGCTGATGTACTGTGGGCTAATTCCTGCTGCAAATGCTTTGCCTGGACTCACCCACTTCACCATTACAGTAGTCCTCTAGGAGTAAGACCTATTAGCACTATCCGCATATTAGGAAATCAAGGCAAGAAAATTTAAGTAACTCTGTCAAAATCGCATAGCTAGTAAGTGACAGAGCTAGGAATCCAAGTCTGGCAGCCTGATATCAAAGCCTGAGCACCTAAACCACTGCACAACTGCCTTGTCCTTAATTGGGAATTGAGAGAATCCACACTGGTAGGAAAATGTGATCACAGTTTCAGGTTGCTCTGAGACCAATTGGTAGTAATGAGCTAAGATTCTGAGATGGGTAAGTGTGGGTCTTGAGGCGTCATGCTTCAGTCAGGTAGAGGTAGTTTGGGTCTCCCAGGAAATCTTTCTTGGCTTCTAGCATTGCGGCTTCTTCCTACCCCTCACCCCCACCTCCATCACATTGAACCAAGGAGGGACCCTAACTGGACCTCAGCTTGACAGGATGGTCAAACCAACTGCCTGCTCTACGCCTGGGGACAGTCTGGCTCTGCCACTAGCTTTCAGACTGGAATCCTCACTTACTGTTGCTTGATTCTGAGTTCCAGTCTCCGACTCCTTGCCCTCTTGTGTGGTCTTCTGTGGATTAAAGTCCTGAAACTTTCATCTTGCTTTCACTCCATCCTCCATGACAGATCCCCAGTATGACTTGCAATTTGATAAGTGAAAAAAGTATTCTGCAATGTGTCCTGGGTTAATGCTAGTACTGTATTGGCTCTGCGAAAACAGATGTGAAAAGAGTATGTAGTGGCTTCTTTTGAACTGTTAGATGCTGAATATCTGTTCACTTTTCAATCCCACTTCTCTCTCAGTCTTACCAGATGCTATTGGACTTGAATGGTTGATAAAACTGCACAGTGCTGTTAAAAAAAATATTCTGCAATGTCTTGTTATCTTTATGCCAAAGTGTTCCCCAGGAGATCTCTCCCATTCTTATAGACTATTGAGACTTTGCTGTCATCAAGTTTTGTTAAAGAAGTGTACGTCATGATGAAGAGCTATGGGAAAGCAAGCACATCCTGATTTGGGGATTCACTGTATTTCCCTATGCTTTGATATGAATATCTGGATTCTGGAAGGCTGTTTGTTGGCTCAACCTAGACACTTTTCATAGATATCTTTGTAGGAGTCACAGACTGAGAATTTGGACAATTAAATATTCCATAACCCTGGGCCAAAGATGGGACTTTCAAGAGGCTGACAGGAATCCTGATTACTGGCTGACCATTTACCACTCTGTTGAAGGTTTTTTGTTATTTTCTTTTATGCACACCTCTTGAGCAAAGGCCATCCTTTTCTCTGGAAGACTCCAGTAAACCTTTGCCTCTTCATTAGCATTTGAATCTCCTAGAGCCTAGAAGGCCGCCTTTGCTGGCATCCGCCCTCTGAGTCCATCAGAACAGAATCTTTCACAGGCCATCTCCCCTCTGCCTTTCATTACACTCAGATCTTTTTAGTGTTTTTGTTTAGTTTGGTTTTGTTTGCCTTTGAATGCCAAGAGTCTGCCTTTGGTAGCACACTCCGTGTAATGAATCCTTGGAAGTATTTGGGGGTGGGGGGGAGACATTAATGAAAAGCTGTAAAAAGAAAGCCAGAAAGAAAGCAGCCAAATTGATGACTGTTGTTCTAAATGCAGATGGCACTGATTAGTTTGCTGAGATCCTTCTCTGAAATAAGCTCGGCACCATCACCTCCTTATCTCGAAGTCAGCCTTCCTGCCAGAAGTGATGGCTGGGACAATGCAGATGGCTCTCCAGTAGGAGCTTCTCTCAGAACCCAGGCCTTATCACGACTGAGTCTGGCAAAGGCTGTCATTCATGCTGTCACTCACAGTGGGTACACAATGGATCACGTCTGCCTTGCACATCACAGATAACTCGACTAACTGGGCTGGATTTAATTCCTTGGTTACAGAAGAGGAGAAAAGATAAATCATTGATTATAGAATATCTGATTTCCCTTTAATTCACTTGTCCCTGAAACTGTAACCTTATGTTCTAGATTAGTTAAATTTGTCAGCATCCTTAAATTTAATATGATTTTAAAACACTACCATATTTTTAAAAGTCAAAATAAAGTATATGTGAATCTTTCAACTCTGTCTGTGACAATCTTTTTCTTTGAAAAGAAGCTTTGTGGTTTTGATGTGCTTTGGAATTCTTATCCTAACATTTTAAAGTAAAATGGGCATCAGTGATCTTGATAGAACATTCTTGAAAGAAAAATTGCTTAGGCAAAAACAAAAATATAAAGGTATTAAAAATAAAAGGCATTTTGAGTGAAATTCTACTGTTTATGCAGTACTCTGCATGGTGACAGCAGAGGATTCATTTACACTTCTAAAGCAGTTTAGGAGATTGACAAAGATGTTTGAAACAAAACCATCATAGTAATCAGTTTGTTCACAACCACTGAATGTTATTGTACATCACAAATGCTGTACTTCTTACAATGTATTAAAATCATGTGCTAGAAGGAGTCGTAATTCTTAGCTCCGTTAATTATTGGGTTTTGGAAAACTAATTAATGATGTCAGACCTGATTTGTTTTGCTGTTGAAGGAAGGTATGCAAGATTTTTAAGATATGCAAACACCCCTTAGTATACAATAAAACATATTTATAATGTTTGCCCGGGATATTAGTTTTTTCACTGGCTTCTAACACCGGGAATGAAGAGGCTAATATTGCTTTATGGATTTTTTGCTCAATGGTAAGAAAATAGCCACAATGTTCAGGGAAATACATAGAGTTAACATGGCCAAGGCTTGTGTACCTATGTGTCTATGAATTTTACAAGCGTGGGAAACTATGAAATGTGACTGTCAGTATCCTAATTCAAGCAATGTGCTACATTGGTATCTTATTACCGGACATATTTTTAATGTTCTTATTCTAAAATTATTTATCCAGAGAATTGTAACTATAAAGGGAACGGTACTACAAGGTTTATTAACTGAAATAAAACAATGCCTTTCAGAAAGAGCATACAGGTTCACTTACCAACTTCTTTTAGGATAAGGTATATAAATTAAAAAACACTCTTTCAGAAATAATTGTAGCTCTCTCCATATTTGCATATATGAGTGCAAACTAAGGCAATATTGCTCCTAAGTTAACAATTCTCATTCAAAGGTATTCATGGCATGCCTACACAAAGACATAATCCATTGTCTTTACTCTTCAAAGAATATGACCAACAATATGCCAAATTCTATAAAGTGTTTCCTAAAATGATATGTGGGAACTAAGGCCTGTTTCATCTTGGCGTGTGAGATAGAGATAGGAAGCGGGAGGAAAAAAGAGTAGCTGATACATGAGAGCTTTGGGAAAGGAGAAGAATGTGCTGATCTTCTGGTGCTCACTGTAAGCCAGTACTGTTGAGCTCTATAGCTAGGCTGATTGCTGAAGTTGATTACCCTCAATCAGTTACTCACCTCTGGTCTAATTGGTGGCCAGCTCCACACAACGACCCAGCTGTTGCTCTTCCTCAGAATACGCAGCTATGCATAAGGAAGTGGTCAGCCAAGAGGAGAACTGAGAGCCATGAATGTGACTGATGTGTCCAGAACACGAACACTGTCTACGGATGCAATGTGGCTTTGGGAGAAATGTGATCACTGCCCTGCTTTTCTAGCCTTGCCATATCTTTTCAGTTTCCTAACCAATGCCTAAGCTAAATACTGTCCAGGTCAGAGCATGCCCTAAAAGAAGAAGGGAAATGTTACCAAAAAGGGAAAGGCAACTGGACAAACAAATGCAGACTAGTAAGGGACCTCCCACTTTGCCTTGAAACTAGCTCTCAACACTGACTTGTGAATTTAGGGATGGTGTATAACAGAATTCTAAGGGTGGGCAGATGAGAGGAGCAATGGAGCTTTGCTCTTGGATTTTGATTTTATATGGGTGTGGGTTCTTCAGAGGAAGCCCAGTAGCTTCATAGCTTTCCACTTGGTACTAAAATAATTATCATCTAATTATAGTTTTTATAATCCCTGCTATTCTTTGTCCAAGCTGTTCCTTATTCTCTCTCAATCTTTTTTTTTTTTTGAGTATTTTTTTTAATTTTTTCAAATTACTATGAGGGTCTGTTCCTTATTCTTATAAAAACCTAACAGATAATCTTGATCCCAGAGTTCAAGTTCCTGCAATTTGAAGTAATTCCTTGAAATCCAACAGCGATAACCCATCTTTGACTCCAGTGTTCTTTCCTTGAATGGACACACCAAGATTATGAAATGAAGGATGCTGGGCTACCAACATAAGTGATCTCATAGAGACCACACGATTCATATGTGTTGTCTTTTATTTATCTGTCTATTTGTTTTCTTATTAGTTTAATAGGCAAGGTCTCGCAATTTTGCCCAGGCTGAACTCAAATTCCTGGGCTCAAGTGATTTACAACTCATCCTCCCAAATAGCTGGAATTATAGATGCCTACCACTGCACCCAGCTCCTATGTGTTATTTTTATAGTTTCTGGCTAATATAGTCTAGATGACTATTTATAATTAGGAAAAATGGAGGAACGTTTTCTATAACTATATTCTATTCTCTTAGAAAATATGTCTAAGCACATGGCTAAAGTATGTAATTTTGTAGTTTAGAAAGAATAATTGATCTTTGTTCTGATCTTTTATTTTACTGTTGTATTTCAATAGTAAAATGTAACTTAGCACAGTAAATTAGTTCATTCATTCATTCATCTTGTATTTATCAAGTGCCAACTCATCCTATTCTTATCTATCTCAAAATTAGTGAGGTTTGTAAGCAAAACCTGAGGATTAGAGTTACGAATTTATTTAATGGAATGTCACCCTTCAGTTGATTCTTACAATCTTATTTTTCCATTTTGACTCATATTCAAAGGGTTCTTTATGAAACATATGCAGGGATAATATCATATGTCACAATAGATAAGTCATTTTTATTTTGTTTTCTTTTGGTTTTGTTTATATGACCTACATAAGCATATATGCACTAGGAAAAGGAGGTTATCAGCCATATCCATGGTTAGAGGATGGCTATATCTATATATACACATAGATATATCCATACATCTATAGCCAGTATATATAGATGTGTGTGTATAAATACAGCCATATACAAATGTATATATTGATATAGCCATACATCTATAGCCAGTATATATACATATGAAGAAAGACAACATGTGCGTTGTAATGGAAATATAGCAGTCTCTTCAGCATTATAACTACTCTTCCAGGTTATATAGAATGGTAGGAGGAATTGTGTTAGCTATCAATTGCTGCATCACCAACTATCTCAAATCTGAACAAATTAAAGTAACACTTATTATTTCAGCTTCTAAGGTCAGGAATCTGGGAGCAGGTTAGCTCTGTAGCACTGGTTCATTGTCTACCAGAAGTTGGAGTCACGATGTAGAACAAGAATGCAGCCATCTGAAACCATCACTGTGGCTTCAGAATCTACTTTCTATTCACTCATGTGGCTTTTGGCAGGAGGCTTCAGCCCCTTGATGGTTGTTGGTTAGAAGCTCTTTTTCTTGCTGCTTATTCCTTACCAAGGCTTATGACATGGAAACTAACTTAAGTGAGAGAACAAGAGAACAATACAAAAGACAAAGTTTTTATAAACTTATCTCAGAAATCGTATGCCATTACTACTTCCGTATTGTTAGTACAGACATTCCTGGTACAGTGGGTCAGGGTATCACACAAGGCATTACTACCAAGACACAGAGGTCATTGGGAGCCATATTGGAGATTGAGATAAAAAATTGTCATCTTGTTCCCAGATGTTTTCTGGAAAACTCTAATCCAGTTAGGTCTCTCTTTAAATCAGTTATTCTCAAATGAGGATGAGGAGAGATAGATTTGGAAAACCATGTTCAATTTATAGTGTAATTTTGTATTTGAAGTAAAGAAACATACAGTTCTTTTGAGTATAGACAAAATAAAATTAAACCTGCCTACTGTTTATGTGCTTATAAGGTTATGTGATATATGAGTGATATATTGGTGACACTTTAAGGGAAAAGTGAACTCACAATCTTGGTGCGAAATTTTTATTTCTGTTTCAAAGAGTATGATTTTTTAAAATCTTGTATCTTTTTTTAATTAAATCATAGCTGTGTACATTAGTGCAATCATGGGGTACAGTGCATGGGCTTCATATACAATCTGAAATATTTTCATCCAACTGTTCGACATAACCTTCATGGGATTTTCCTGTTTATTATATGAAAACATTTGTGTTCTGTATTTAGTAGGTTTCATTTTTTTTTTTTGATGCTGAAACTACTTTAAAATAAAACTAAAAACTTGTAGTGAAAAATACAGATCCAATTATGGAATCCATTGTAAATTATTTTTCTTAATATCAGTGTGATCAAACCATGTGTTCAATAGTTTTTGATTAATAAAGTCATTTTTCAGGAGCTGGGCATTGTGGTGGGCACCTGTAATCCCAGCTACTTGGGAGGCTCAGGCAAGAGAATAGCTTAAGCCCAAGAGTTTGAGTTTGCTGTGAGCTGTGATGCCATGGCACTCTAACCAGGGTGACATAGTGAGACTCTGTCTCAAAAAAAAAAAAAAAGTCCTTATTCAGATTTAAGAAAAAGATAGTTAAAATATTTGTATCAGATAGCGATAAGATGGCTAATTAGAATTGCCTGGTGTTTATTACCCTCACAAAAAGGAACCAGAACAACAAACAAACAACTATATTTCAACTGGAGTGACTGAGGAAGTATGCTGGAAAACACCAGGGAGGTAGCAAAATCCATATGGAGCACAGAACCCAGGGTGACACCACAGGGAGGGAAGCATGGTGCCCTGCTTTGGCCACACTCTCTCCCTCACCAGGAGTGGAATAGAGCTGGGAGGGTGGTGTTTACTTCTTTCAATAGAGGAAAGATAAGATGGAGATCCTCAGTGATACCCATTTCCACCATAGACACTAGCATTCATTGCTATAGGAGGGTTCCCAGTCCTCACTAGTCTCAAATCCAGTGTGGACTAGTGGCAGGAGTTCACATAGCTCCCTTGCCCCAAAGCAAGAACCCCCTTGGCACCCTGAAGCTTCATGACCTAAGCTGCTATGGAATGGTGACATTTTAAGAATAGAACTATTCCTTGAGTAATACTGTCCTGGTGGCCAGTGGCCACTGACCTTCTCCATCCCTCTGGTCTTTTCATAATTTCACTATGTTCACATGAGTGCCTGTAGCAACAATGGCCCAGCTGCTTGAAGCCTAGGCCTAAGGGAACAACAAACACCTCTACATCTGAACAGATGAGGTACCCTATTGATCTCCAATGTGATTCAACCCCAAAATGTCCTCTCTGAGACACATTATAATCAAATTGTCAAAAGACAAAGACAAAGAAACTTCAAAAAGCTGAAAGAGAAAAGCCTAAAATCAAATATAAGGCAGTTCTAGTTAAGCTATCAGATTTCTCAGCAAAAATTTTACAGTTGAGGAGAGAATGGGATGATATATGCAAAGTGCTGAATAAAAGAAAAAAGTCAGCCAAGAATACTATATTCAGAAAAACTCTCCTTCACAAATGAAGGCAAAGACCCTCCCAGATAAGCAAAAACTGAGGCAATTCCTCATTGCTAGACCACTCTTACAAGAAATACTGAAGAAAATGCTACAACTGGAAACAGAAGGATGATAATTACTATCATAAAAACACATAACAGTATAAAACTCACTGGTATAAGTACGTATATCATCATACACAGAATATTCCAGTGCTGTACTAGTTCTATATAGATTTTTTAATCCTCTAGTATAAAAGCTTAAAGCCAAGAAAGTTAAAACATCAACAGTTACACTTATTGGCTAAGGAACACACAAAAGATAACTGGAATTTGATCAAGCTAGAACGCTTCTGCACAGATAAAGATACTACAACCAAAGCAAACAGACAGCCTTCAGAATGGGAGAAGATTTTGCATGTAATGATTCCCACAAAGGTCTTATAACTAGAATCTGAAGAGAACTTATTTTAATGAGAAAAGAATGAGCAACCCCATTTCTTTGTGGGCAAGAGATATGAACAGAAACTTCCCTGAAGATGACAGACAAATGGCCAAGAAACACATGAAAACATGCTCACTGATTGTAATCATCAGAGATAAGCAAATCAAAACCACTTTGAGATACCACCTAACTCCAGTGAGATTAGTCCACATCACAAAGTCCCAAAACTGTAGCTGCTGGCCAAGGGAATACTTCTACACTGCTGGTGGGGTTGCAAACTAATACAACCTTTCTGGAAAGAAGTATGCGGAATTCTCAAAGAATTAAAAGTTGACCTCCCATTTGCTCTGCAATCCTGTTACTGGTATCTACCTAGAAGTATAAAAATCATTTACCACAAGGACATTTGAACCATAATATTTATTGCAGCTCAATGCTTAATGGCTAAGTTGTGGAAGCAACCCAAACACCCATCAACCTACGAATGGATTAACAAATTGTTGTATAGACATACCATGGAATACTACCCAGCTATAAAAAGATGGAGACTTTACATCTTTTATGCTTACCTGGATGGAGTTAGAACACATTCTTCTTAGTAAAGTATCTCAAGAACATAAAAAAAAAGTATCCAATGTCCTCAACAGTAATATAAAACCAATATATAAATACTTGCTCATATAAAAGATTAAACAAAAATATAGTTGAGGAAGGGAGAGGGGAGAGGAAGGGGGCAGAGTGACTGGTGGGAGGAGGGAGGGCATTTGGTGGAATCTAATGTGTACAATGCAAGGGTATATTTCAAAATAACTAAAAATCAATTTTAAATATCCTATCACAAAAAATAAGTAAGTGAGGTGATGGCTATGTTAATCAGTTTGATTTAAGCATTCCAAATTGTTTATTAAATCATCACATTGTACTCCATAAATGTATGCAGTTATTATTTCAATTAAGAATTATTAAAAAATAGGAAAATTTCAAAAAATGTCTATTAAGGCAACAAATTGTGGGAAAGGGGGGAAATGTCTAGAGTATTTTTGTGTAACCAAAGTTAGATTGTTGCTAACTTAAAATAGTACATAATAACTATGAGATTGTTTATGTTGCCTCCAGAGTAACCACAAGGAAAGAAATTACAGGAGATATCAAATAGAAAAAGAAAGGAAATAAAACTTAGCACCACAGGAAACCTCCCCCCCCACAAAAACAGAGGTAAACCACCAGAGAGGAAGGAAAGAATAAAGATCTATAAAGGAAAAAAATCCAGAAAAAAATTTTATAATGGAAAAAATAAGTCCTGATACACCAATAATAATAACCTTGAATATAAATTGATTAAATTCTTTAATCATGGAGTAGCAGAATGGATTAAAAAAAAAATCAATACCCAACTATATGCTCCTTACTGGAAACTCACCTTACCATTAAAAACGAACAGATTGAAAATGAAGCAGTGGAAAAAGCTGGTTTTTACAAATGGAAACAAAAAGTGAGCAGGGCTAGCCATATTTATAGAGTATAAAATAGACTTTAAGTAAAAAAAAAAAAAAACCCTGCAAAAATCAATAAAGAAAGTCATTATATGATGGTAAAGAAATGAATTCAGATATTGATAACTTTAACAGTAAATATATGTGCACCCAACTACAGAGCACCAAACAATATAAAATAAATAAGATTAGGTCTCAAGAAAGAAATAAAATGCAACACAACAATAGTAGGGAATTCAACATCCCACTTTCAACAATAGTCAGATTATGAAGACAATAATTTAACAACAACAAAAAACATAGGACTTAAACTACATTATAGACCAAATGGACCTAACAGACATTTGAAGAATTTTTATTTAATAGGTCCAAAATACATTCTTCTCAACTTTACACAGAATATTCTGTAGGATGGACCAAATGTTAGGCCACAAAATAAATCTAAAAAAATTTAAGAAGATGGAGACAACACTAAGTATCTTTTCATACTACAGCAGCACAAAACTAGAAGGAAAGAACAAGAAAAGCTTCAGAAAACTCAGCCATACATGGAAATTAAACAACATGCTTCTAAACAACCAATAGGTCAAACAAAGAAATTAAAGGAGAAATTTAAGCATTTCTTGAGACAAATGACAGTGGAAGAACATACCCAAACCTGTGACACAGAGAAAAAACAGTTCTAGGAGGGATGGTTATAGCAATAAATTCTGACATCAAAAAAGAAAAAAAATTTCTAATAACCTAACCACGCCCCTCAAGGAACTAGAAGAACAAGAACAAGCTAACCTAAAATTGGTAGAAGGAAGGAACTAATGAGAAAATACAGCATCTATTCATAGTGGAACACTATTCAGCCAAAAAGAATAAATCCAGTTATTTGTGATAATACAGGTAGACCTGGGGGACAGCATGTTAAGCTAGACACAAGAAAGATAAATAGCATGTGCTATCACTTGCATATGAAATTTGTTAAAAAAAGAAGAAGAAGAAGAAGAGTTGGTATCATAGAAGCAGAGAGTAAAGTAGTAGTTACCAACCAGCAGAGACTGGGGAGGGGACAGGGGAGGAGAGGACAAGGAGGGTGGGTCACTGGATGCTCAGTTACAATTAGGTCATGTAAGTTCTGGTTCTGGTGTTTTATTGCACATATGGGGGATGATGGTTAACAGTAAGATTGTATGTTACAAAAATATAGCTAGAATAGAGGCTTTTGAACATTCTCACCACAAATAAATGATAAATGCATGGGATGATACATACACTAAATATTCTGATTTGATCATTATACAACATATATATATCCAAACATCAAATTGTACCCCCTCAATATGTATAAATACAATGCATCAATTTAAAAAAATAAACAATAATATATTGATTCCTGTGATGATTTCTAAGGATTTCTGGAAGCCTTATGGTGTATAGATCTAGAAATAATTCAAAATATTACCATATAATGTAAAATTATTTTAGTCCTAAAAAACCCACAATGAATATCATAAAATAGTTCTACTTCAGATTTCTTCTACTCATTATTCACACAGACATTTTATATTTCTTTCTTCATGCTAAAGCAGCTTCCCTGAGTTAGAATCTGTACCAGAGATCAAGGAGGCTGATTATATCATTCTGTTGAAGTAAGACAGCCAGCAGAGTTCAATGAGGCTTTTTATCTTAAATTATATTTTCAACTTGACCTCATTAAATTCTTTTCCTTCTGTTTGTCATTGTCAGGCTTAGAATTTTTCATATTTCCTCTCAGCCCCTTTACCATTTAAAAACTGTCTCTAGAAATAATTCTTGTACCGTCAATTCATTGTTTCTAATGGTGGCATCTTGTGCGCCCTGCTGTACTGATGTCTTCAGGTCTCATGACCCACAGTGGGACATGTTCGGGTAGATTTCCTAGTTGCCGATTATGTTTAAGAAAGTCATTAAATGTCAAAAGCTATTTTCATGTTTATTTTCAAATTTATTTTTCTAAACTGCCTTTAGAATAAAAGTAACTGTAGCATAATAAATGAAAAACAAATTCTCCTTTTTTGCTTGGATTTTGTTTGTTGGAACAGAGAAATAAATAGTAAGCAGGGGAAAATGTTTTCCCTAATGTAGAACCAAACTTTGTGTTGCAGTGACTCCAATCTGTTTTTAAACATGATGCCTGTTTCTGTGCAATTTTGTAATAATTACATTATTTTTCATTTATTGCCTATGTGCGTGGTTGTAAATATACAGTTAAGATTTTACACCTAATGATCAAAATGGATATAATAAAGTAATTATTTTAACTTAAGTTCAGTTTTTCAAACATCTTGAAAGCAAAAAAAAAAAAAAAAAAAAAAAAAGAAATGACTGAAATGTAATCAAATGAACCAATGTGTTAGACACCACCGGAAAGTTTACAGCAACTGGTAATGAATTAAAAGAACAGGGTCATTAAGCTGGAGAATCCCAACAATCAAGTGGAAACATTTCAGGCTCTTTAGGCATCACTGCTGGAATAAACACTTATCACACCGAGCTTTTATGAAAGGCTGTTACATTTTTGTGTTTAAAGGATGGGAGTTGCATTAAAATAAAAATTCCATTTGGGTTATTATCTCCCCAGCTGTCTGTACAGACCAGGAGCCTGGCCAGAGAATATTCTCATTATGTGTGTCGGGCAGTTAGGCTGTGATTGATGCTGCATTAATGGGCAGCCCAGACGCGTCCCTTTTGTTACTGGATATTAGACAAATTAGTTCTTACAAATTCATGACCCACCTAGTCCATGCGTCTTCCTCCTCCCTCTTCTCACTTACTGACTCCGACTACCACGGATGGTTAATATTGCTAATAACCTTCATCCAGAATGCACGGAGGCATCAGGAGGAGGAATTTGACAAAGGAGGGGGCAGAAATAGACATTGGTTCTTACAGTCAATCAGTATGGGTTCTAGTCATTTTCCAGGGTTCCTCCACGCAGTAATGACAGATGAAGGGTTTGTTGGCAGAGTCCCAAGTGAATTCTCCCTCCCACTTTATTTGGGGAGTCATTTATCTTCTCAATTGCTTTAACTTTACTTTTTGTCAGGGTAGAAAGAGATAGGTTATAAAAACTATTTGATTTAGATAGTTTCTTTATCCCTGAAGCAAAGAGTGGTGATACGTAAACCTTTCTATCTCTGGCACAAAGTGTTTGTATTGGAATTCTTCCTTGAACTTTTGCAAGACAGTCCAAATATTAAAATTGAAATTTGACTTCTGAGCGTGATCGGTGGTTTCCAGTTAAATTCTGTATCATATATATTTATCAAGT
Organism: Arctocebus calabarensis; assembly: GCA_963573935.1. NCBI lineage: Eukaryota > Metazoa > Chordata > Mammalia > Primates > Lorisidae > Arctocebus > Arctocebus calabarensis. The sequence goes on along the minus strand of CAUYON010211177.1, from coordinate 17,026 downwards.
GATTATCAGTGATTATCAAGTATTTAGACAGCAAAGAATGTATTATTTACATGTTTATTATTAACACTAATTGTTTATTGTTATTCTTATTAAAACTAGCGTTTTGGTTTTGCTGGAAAACATTCAGGTAATGCTATATATAATGTGTTTTCTCATTTATTTTTGAAATGACCATTTTCTAGTTGTATAAATTGTGAAGGTGAAGCCGAAGGTTAAGTTCCTTGCTCAATATTTCCTACTTAGTAGGTAGAGCTTTGTGCCTGTTCCCTGAGAAGGTGCAGTATGAACTGTATTTGTTTTATAAAAGAAAAGAATTAAAATTGATTTTGTTTATAAAGTCTGTGACATGAGACATCCTGAGGATTCCTTTAAGCATTATTTTTTAAATGGTCTAAGTTTTAATTTTTAAATACAGTAAATACTGATACATTTATATTGATATAGCATTGATGTATTTATTTAATATTGAGATAACCCATCTGACTGAAAGCTTGAAGGTGTGTTGAATAATTGTTTTAAGTGTACAATTAGGTGGGTGGGGTATATTTGGTATATTATAGTCATCCAGATTTAGAATATTTTTGTCCCCCCCTAAGAAGCCTCCATATCAGAAGCCGTCACTCTCCATTCCTCTAACACCTCCTCACTAATCTACCTTCTGTTCTATAGATATTCCTGTTGCAGACATTTTATATGTAAAAGGAATAATGCAGGATGTGGTTGTTTGTGTATTGTTCTTTTGCTTAGCATAATGACTTATAGTGTAAGTCATTAGTGTATATTGGTTTTCTTGCATATGTCAATACTTTGCTGGTATATTGCTGAGTAATATTCCACTGTATGGATATATCACATTTTGTTTATCAGTTTATCAGTTGTTTCTACGGTTGGCTATTATCAAAAATGCTGATGTGAACCCTCATGTTTACAAATTTTTGTGCGATTTTTGCTTCCATTTCCCATGGTTTATATACATACCTAGAAATGGAAGTTCTGAGTCATAAAGTAACTCACTCTACATTCAACCTTTTGAGGAACAGTAGCATTTTACATTCCCATGAGCAATGTATTAAGATTTCAATTTCTCCACATCCTTTTCAACACTTGTTATTGTCTTCTTTTTTTATTATAGACATCCATATAGGTATGAAGTGGTATCTCATTGTGAACATGATTTCCATTTCTCTAAAGACTCATGACATTGAACATCTTCTGAGCTTATGTGCTAACTTGCATATGTTCTTTAGAGAAATGCCTACTCAAATTCTGAGCCCATTTTTAAATGGGATTGTCTGATTTTGTTGTTAACATGTAAGAGTTATTTATATGTGTACTTGGGGTAAAAATCTTTTGTCAAATATAACAAAGATAAATTTTGTTATCTTATTCTGCGAGTTGCCTTTTCCTTTTTTGTGAGTATTTTTGGCTACACAAATATTTAAAGGTTGATGTAGTTCAAGTAACCTATCTCTATATATATTTTTTTCTTTTTTGCTGCTTATGCTTTAGGTATTCTATTTAAGAAAGCAGTACTTACTTCAAGGTCACAAAGATTACTCCTATGTTTTCTTCTAAGAATTTTGTAGTTTTAGTTTTTATATATGTATACTGTTAAATTATATTTTAAACATCTGTAAAAGCTATTTTGTGGTACAGATTCAAATTCTTTTTTGCTTGTTGGAGACAAAGTCTCACTCGGTCTTCCTGGGCAGAGTGCCATGGCACCATAACTCACAGTGACCTCAAACTCATGGGCTCAAGTAATCCTCTTGCCTCAACCTCTCAAATAGCTAGGAACACAGGTGGCCACTACGATGTCCAACTATTTTTTTTTTTTTTTTTAGTAGAGACAGGGTCTTGCTCTTTCTCAGGCTGATCTCGACCTCCTCAGCTCCAGTGATCCACCTATGTCAGCCTCCCAAAGTGCTACGATTACAGGTGTGAGCCACCACACCTGGCTCTTTTTGGTTTTGTCAGATATGTCAGTCAAGTGAACAAAGCAAATATGTGTGTCACTGTTCTATACTCAAGCAGCTTTTTTAGAATCTGATACTGAATCTGCCTTTAAGGACCTTGGCTTAATAAAGAGGAACCCAGACATGACACAGATAACTAAAACATAAAGTAAAATGTGACAAGGACCACATGAAAATTAACTGACTATGTATCTTGAAAATTCAGAGAAGACAAGTTACCTGTGGTTGGTATATATCTATTATACGTTTGATTTTTTTTTGAGATAAATTCTTATTCTCTCACCCAAGCTAGAATGCTAAGGCCTCAAGTAGTTCACAGCAACCTTAAACTCCTGGGCTTAGGCCATCCTCCTGCCTCAGCTCCCCAGGTAGCTGGGCTACAGGCATCTGCCCCCATGCCCAGCTAATTTTTTTCTTTTCTTTTCTTTTCTTTCTTGTTTGTTATAATAGATATGGGGGTCTCACTTTGATCAGGCTGTTTTTGAACTCCTGACCTGAAGTGATCTTCCCGCCTTAGCCGGCTAGAGTACTAGGATTACAGACATGAGCTACCACACCCAGACAATGCATTTAATCTTAAAGTAAAAATCAAAACAAAGTTTTGGAAGACTTTCCCTGCTCTAAGGGAAACCAAGGAAATCACTAATTAGTTCCACTTGTATTTATATCCCTGCAGTACACAGCACTGATTATCTTGACTCTTCTGTACTGCAGAGCAGAATTTCTAAAAGTGTGGGTGGCAGAACTCTGAGGGTCCCAAGACAGTTTTCATAACAATATTCACACATTATTGCCCCTTTTCACTGTATTAACATTTGTTGATTCTGCAGAAGCAATAGCAGGTAAAACTGCTGTGCCTTATCTTGAATCAAGACAGTGGCACCAAACTATGCTAATAGTCATTTCTTATTAGTGTCACAGACTTGCAGTAATCGCTTAAAAATAAAAATAATAAAATGTCATTTTTATTTAGGAATTCCATTGACGAGGTCATAAAAGTGTTAATTTTATTAAATTTCAGTCGGTGAATACATGTCATTTTAGTTGTCTATTTGATGAAATGGGAGGTACACATAAAACTTCCTGCTGTGAATTTCAGTATGATGGCTGTCCCCAGGAAAAGCACTGGTGTGATTGAGTTGTGAGAGGAACTACTCAAATTTTTGTGAAACACAATTTTTACTTGAAAGATTGACAGACACATGATAAATATGGAGACTTAGGTATTTGCCAGACATTTTCTGAAATAAATGAAATGATACTGTCATTTAAAGGAAACAACTCACAGTATTTGTTACCTGTGATTAAATTTGTCCTTTAATGTAAAAATTATAATTTGAAAAATGTGTATTTGTCACTGAGATTGATAGCTTCTTAACAATTAAAGGCTTCGAGGATAAGATTGTGATATTATTAAAGGATATGATTTTTTGATATTATATCATGAAATGTATTAGCATTTGGATCTGTACAACTCAGTGAATCAACAATTTCCCAGTGACCAATAAAATCATACATGGGTAAAATATCTGTTCAAAGTGCAAAATAGAGCAATAGACTTAAGTGGAAAAGAGTATGAAAAGATCATTCCTCTGGGTTAGATTCTACCTTGCATCTCACTTTTTAAAAACTTCCGTTCAAAATGGAACACATAGTAAAGCATCACAAGAATGGAGAAGCATGAATCCCATGTACTCAAGTTTGATATGAGGAAAATTAATGACAATTATTGACATGGTGGGGGTGAGGGAAGGGGAGAGCAAAGAGAGAAAGAATGTGGGTGGGGTGGGGAAAGGAAGAGCAGAGAGGGAAGGAGCGAGGGGGATGGGTCTTGGTGTGTGCCACACCTTTTGGGGGCAAAACACGATTGTAAAAGGGACATTACCTAACAAATGCAACCAGTGTAACATGGTTTCTTGTACCCTCAATGAATCCGCAGCAATAAAAAACAAAACAAAACAAAATAAAACAACTTCCATTTGTCACGTTTTGATGTAGCATATAGAAAGACTATCCAGTTATCTGAAAAGTCTATTAAAATACTCCTTTTCATTCTACTTGCCTATGTACCTGTACAAAGCAAAATACTTTTCACAGAAATATTTTTAATATAAATATTTTATTTTTATCATTTTTTTTGTTTGGTAACATACTTATTTTTTATTGGTCTTTATGTTAACATGTAAGAATGTTATTAGGGTTAGTTTAATGAATTAATAGACATTTTAAAATTTAACTTCTTCTATAGTGACTATCAATAGCTATCTATATTAACAAAAAGCTCTTTGGAGTCTTCAATAAATTTTACATGTATAAAGGGTGTTCTGTAAATGAAAGTTTGAGAACCACTGTTGGAGATTAATTTCTTTTCTTTTCTTTTTTTTTTTTTTTGCAGTTTATAGGCCCAGGCTGGGTTTGAACCCACCACCTCTGGTTTATGGGGCCAGTGCCCTACTCCTTTGAGCCACCCGTAGATTAATTTCTTTTTACCGTTTTGTTTAAGAGTAGTCTTGAGACTCCAAGAAAGAGAATTTCCACTACAATTTAATCAAATGAAATACTTTGTGCTGGATTAGGTCATATGAATTGAACATAAGAGAGGACTGAATTTACATTATGTTTTGACATTAAGATGTTACTCTGTTATCTACAGTTAAAGCTTATTATCAGTCTTGGGATTATAATAGGGGCCTATTTCACATCCATGTTTATTTTTATCTTATCTTTTTTGTTTGTTTGTTTTTCTTATTTTTCTTGTGGTTTTTGTCTGGGGCTGAGTTTGAACCTGCCACTTAGGCATATGGAGCTGGCACCCTACTCTTTTGAGCCACAGGCCCCACCCTATTTTTATCTGTTATTTTATGCTATTTTTCATGACTCCATTGTAAAACAGGTGACCAAGATAAAAACAGTATTAATTTGTAAGTCTTCAGCTAATTGAAATAGCTCACCATTGAATTGTACTTGAATTCTAACTCCCCTAGTAACCCATGTGTCCTTCATAAACTTATTTTTTACATTCAGGATATTATGGGGGTAGAAATGTTGAGGTTACAAATGTTGAGGTTCATTACTTTTGTACCTCTTGAGAAAAAGTTGTAAGTGTGTGCGTCACCCAAACAATGTGCATTGTACCCACTAGGTAGGCTTTCATCCATTCCCCTCCTCCCCTCCCACCTGCCCAATTTCCCATTGAGTTTTATTTCTATTTATATCTGTGCACATGAGTGCTGTTCAGCTACTTCCAATTTAAGAGTGAGTGCATGTGGGTTTTTTTCTATTCTTGTAATACTTCACTAAGAAGAATGGTCTCTAGTTCCACCATATTGAAACAAAAGTAATGAATTCATTATTTTGAATAGAACTTCTTTATATACATATACCACTTTTTATTAATTTACTCATGAATTGATGGACCCTTGAGTTAATTCCACATCTTTGTGATTACAATTTGTGTTATAGTAAGCATTCAATTACATGTGTCTTTTGATAAAATGACTTTTTTTCCTTTGAGTAAATACCCAATAGTGGGATTGCTAGATCAAAGGATTGATCTACTTTTAGTTCTTTGAGTTATCCCCTACTATTTTCCGTAGAGGTTGTACTAGTTTGCAGACCCATCCCTAGTGTATAAGTGTTCCTTGCTCTCTGTGTCCATGCTAGCATCTGTTGTTTTGAGACTTTATAATAAAAGTCATTCTCACTGTGGTTAGGTGATAATCTCAATGTGGTTTTGGTTTGCATTTCCCTAATGATTGGTGATATTGAGCATTTTCTAACATGTTTATTGGTCATTAGTCTGTCTTCTTTAGAAAATCTTCTGTTCATAGTTTTGCCAATTTTAATGACATTATATAATTTTTTCTTGCTGATTTGTTTGAGCTATTTGTAGATTATGGTTACTAGTTCTTTATTGATTGTATAGCATGCAACTATTTTCTCCCATTCTGTAAGTTGTCTATTCACTCTGTTGATGGTTTCTGTGGCTGTATAGAAGCTTTTTAATGTAATCAATATCCATTGATATATTTTGTTATTTCTGTGATTGCCATTGGGGTCTTATTCATAAATTTAGGCTGGTATCTAGAAGAGTTTTTCCAACATTCTCTTCTGGAATTCCAATGGTTTCATGTCTTAAGTTTATGTCTGTTTTTCATCTCAAATTAATTTTTCTGAGTTGTGAGAAGTGTGAATTCTGCTTCAGTCTTCTATATCTGGCTATCCAACTTCCCCAGAACCATTTATTAAATAGGGATTCTTTCTTTTAGTGCTTATTATTGTCTACGTTGTGAAAGATCATATGGATGTATGTTGATGGTTTAAAATCAGGGTTCTCTGTTCTGTTCCATTGGTCTAGGTCTCTATTTTTGTGCCAGTACCAAGCTGTTTTGGTTAATACAGCTTGTATTATATTTTAAAGTCTGATAAAGTGATGCCTTCTGATTTGTTTCTATGAAATATTAGGAATATATTTAACACAGAAGATGAAAAATCTCTGTAAAGATAACTATAAAGCACTGAGGAAGGAAACTGTAAATGACATAAACAAAGGGAACAACATACAATGCTCAAGGATTGGCAGAATCAACATTGTTAAATGTTCATACTACCCAACATGATTTACAGATTCAATGCAATCCCCATTCAAATACCAAAGTCATTTGCCACAGAGCTAGGAAAAAATAATTCTACATTTCATTTGCAAACAGAAAAGAGGCCCAATAGCTAAAACAACCTTAAGTAAAAGGAATACATCTTTATAAACATTAATGAACCCTAAATTCAACATTTATTGACTTCCTAGTATGTGCCCAGTATCATGAGAGAATCATGTAATATAAAAATGGAAACTTTGTGCTTAAAGAAAGAATGAAAATACGTAATTAGAGTGAGATAGTCTATGACAAAGGCATATAAATGCTTCTGGGGAGCAGTAACAAGAATGTAGTGATCATTTCTTCCTGAAGGAGTCAGGAGGGACCTGTTGTAAGAGGCTTCCTGGAACTGATTCTTGGAAGATGGACACATGCTTGTGGGGAACACACCAGACAGATAAAGAGAGGAAAGAGAGCATAATGTTTATGAGAAATGGCAAAATACTCTGTATGACTGAAGCAGAGGTAACAAGAGCAACATAGTAAGAACTGCAGTTAGTAAAGACCATCCTAAGAAGTTTAAACTTTATCCTAACTTGAATGGAGAATTGTAAGTTTTGAGCATATTTGATTTATATTTTGTCCAGTTAACTTTTCCATGAGATTGATGGGTAAATCATTCCTTTATTCTACAAATCTTCCTTGAATCCCCCATCTGTAACAGGTACTGTGTTCAATGTTGGGATTATAAAAGTGCGTAAAACATAGTTCCTACTATCAAATAGCTCCAGTATACTATTAAATTACTGACGTGTTCCCATAATTATGGACGTGTTCCCATAATTCATATATAATTACAACTAATTGCTGATAGTATGGACATGTGAAGCTATTGCATTGTTTGGAGTTTGTCAACCTGTAATTGCTATAACTTTGGTGCCTAGACAATATTGCACAGGGACTAATAATTATTTATAATTAATTTTGATAAATGTCTATAAGAAAACTAGATTAAAAAGTCCTTAAAGTACTCCAAAGAGATTAAATTAAAAAGATACCCTCATGGATTCCAAATAACCTGATTATTTATAAAAATCTTTCAAATTTGACGAATATTAGAAAAATGCAAACAATGACAAAAATAATAGGAACAAATGCAAACACATGCTCAAGGCATGAATTCTACGCCGAATTGAGTATAAATGCCCAAGTTCTGGTTTAATAAACAACTTCTTTTAGGAAATTAAAGCACAGCTTCCTGCAAAGTATGCAGGAAACAGAAACTGTTTTTTATAATATAGCGATAGGAGCTTAGCATTTTACACACATTTAAAAAGCATATCCCCCAGTCATGGTAGATATATGGCTATTCTATCTACTTTATGGACTTGAGAACTGAAGAACTGATGCCAGCACAAAACTAGATATGGGTTTGACTCAGAACAGCAGACTCCTGGTAGGGGAGAAAGAGCAGTGAGCCCATCCTGCCTTCCTCTGTAACACGCCTGGGAGGGGCCAAGCATCAGACCACGATTTGATTGAAGAGTATCATATCTTTATTTTAACTCTAAGTCAGGCTTCAAAAAGTCTAATCTAACGGAGATGAAAGAGAGATCTATTTTATGGGTGGTGGACAAGATTCTGGTTGTTGGAAGCACCTTAAAGGCTTAACAAAAATCAGTTGAATATAGACTTGAGTTCTGGGCTGAAGATATAGATTTAACTCATTACCTAATAGGGGATACTCACTCTAAGACATGACATTATATTGGAAATGTTGAAGGAAGGTTCTTCTCCATTTTATCACAGCTAAACAAGGCAAAACTGAGGAGGAACTCTCTATATTAGGCAGCAGCAGGCCTTGTAGGTAAAACGCTTATCTTGTCGTGAAGATGAAAGTGAGTGGGGAATTCAGACATATCCACAGGAAGGCAGAGGAGAGCAGAATAAGACTGAAAACAAGTATTTGGAGAATGCCTAATATCGAACAGGTAGATTGAAATAAAGGAAGGCTTTTTAAAAATTTCAAAGAAATAAAGGTGAAGAAATACAGCTTGGAAATAAACAATACGAAAGCTTAAAAAAATGAATATTTGACAAAACTAGGAACATATGAAATAACACATGATGGTCATGTAAGATACATTCTGAAAAAGGTGCATGGGGTTTGGAGAATGAAAGCTTACCTGGTGAATTCGGTATTAACAGATTAAATGGAGTATTGGTGCCAGCTTATTTGGGTTTGGGAAAGGCAGTGAGCATGGGCTACTTTTAAGAAGCATGGTGTGAAAAAAAAAAAGATAGAGAGAGAAGCAGGGAGCTTCTCTTCCTGTAGAAGGACAGACTGTCAAGAAAGTGCTTTTGTTGATTTAGGTGGAATAGACTTAAGTATGTTAGGAGCTAACAGCGCAAGCTAGTCAAGGGAGTGGTGAGTGATTTATTTGGGTGACTGTCAGCTCCTGTTCTATTCGGGATAGGAGACCTTGAGTTCTTCTCATTTATCATGGCATTTCTGTCCCTAGTAAACGTATTGTTGTCAATTCTCCCAGCTTATGTCTTACAGAACTTTCGTTACATACTTTAAAGTGAAACAAAACAAATTAGATGAGACCAAAATTAATTATTCTGGAAGCTTATTATGATAATACATTGACTAATAGGAAATTGGCTAACCCATTAACCCAATTTTTTTCTACACATTTCCTTTTATGTGAAAGAGGGAGTATGTGGAGGTGGGTGATTAAGAACTTAATTGAAAAGTAACTTCAGGGGCTGAACAAGCAATCAGTAGCATTTCTTTTGTGCTTACTTTCTCAAAGATCTGATGATAGGTGCTTGAGGTGATACAGAGAATTATAGCACATGGTCTTTAATCGTCATGAAGGTTGTAATCTGAGGATATAAAACTACACACATGAAAAAAGATAGCTAGTAGTATGACAGCATAAGTGACGAACACCGTAATAAATTACATGACTAACTCTCAGTTAGAGTGGTTTAAGATAACTCCTTGAACAAGATAGAATTCAAGCAAATCTTTAGGTTGGGTAGATGGTAACAGATGAAGAGAACCATTGCAGCTAGAAAAGCCCTTTAGTATTTCAGCTGAAAGGAAATAATATTTACTCATCAATGAGGGTACTAGTATTGGTTGGGGATATCTTATGTTTCATATGCATAATTCTAATGACTTTAGTGATTTTTGAAGATGAGAAAGACTAAGATTGTTTCCAATGACTGAATGCACCATAGCTTAATAGGGTAACAGCTTGGTTAGGATGTTAGTTAGTGACATAACTCTTTTGCACTCTCTCACAAGCTCACTTTTGCTCCCAATCTTTTCTGTTCTTCTGGGCATCTGGATTCCCTTCCAGTGTTTATGGAATGTGCCCCCCCATATGAGCCTTGGTAGGAGGCAGAACTTGCTTATTTTTATAGAGCTTGTACATCCAGATGTTGCTCGTCCAGCCCCCTTACAACTGATAGGGCACAGACACACACTCAGCCAAGCAGACTTGTCTGGGTCTTAGAATCAGAATTACTTGTCTTTGTAATAAGGCATGCATTCTGGAAGGTGAGCCAGGTGTGTTCAGTGTTATGTGGTAGTCATGGTGATGCACCTGGTGTCGACTCATAGCATGCTAGTGAGAGTGGGTGGCTAGCTCTGACGTCCAGTGTTCAGTGCAGGGGCAGCAGTGTCCTCAATAAACTGACTCAAAGACCACCTAACTTCCCTTCTTTCATGTCCATTTCTGAACAGGTTCTCTTGCCTCCCCAGCAATTCTGTGAGCAACCCAATAATTCTTCTAACAAAGGCCTTTTCTGGTTTAGCGGTTGGAATTTTCTGTTGTTTTCATTTAAGAATGATCACAAGTGCAAGAGTTTGGCATGAGGTTGTGAGGACTTTTCTTGTCAGCTCAAGGAGCGTGAACCCTAACATGCAGGGAATATCCAGTATTAAAGGGTTTTGAGTGGTAAAATGACATTACTTAGTAATGCTTCACGAAGACTGACGTCCATATCATGTAGCATGAGTAATTTGAGAGCGAGGCTGCAGCTACAAAAATAATATGGTAAAAGCGAGTCCTGTTAACAAAGGAGCTGATTTGCAGGGAACAAGGTTAAAAAGATTGAGTTTGAGTAGATGCAACAAATATTTTTAGATAATAGCAATGTGGGATTGGGCATAAATTAGAGAAGTGAGAGTCAAAACTTTGGTAGTAAAGAGGTGTGTGTGTACGTATGTTGAGTACTTTTCTAAGCAAATGGATTATGGCTCTGATGAAGAATATTGGAGTATTTGTTCTCTACATCACGTGCCCTTACAGGCCTGAGGACTAACATATGGGCACATATGGGAACAGTGGTTCATGTTGCCAGGGCTTCTCTGTTTCAGTCCTCCTTCACTCGCAATATGTATTCCCATCTGAGGGAAGGAGGCAGGTGTCCACTGAGGAAGCCCCAAAGATTTTTCAGTAAGCCCCTGTCCCTTCAGTTCCCTATGTTTTTCCATACTTAGTCACTCTAAGGAATCTCTTTTTTAAAAAGTGAAGAAAAACAAAACAGGAAATAAATACTGGCTACTCTTTATTATAAGCTGAAGGAAAGAAAAATAATTCATGAAAGAAGAAGAGGAATTACCCATGAAGTATCAAGATTACCAGAACTCTTGCCAGATAGATTCTACCTCCTTTTTTTAATATCTAAAGACCTACCCACACATGAGGAAGGCTATCATAAATAGAATAAAATACAAGGCTTAGGTAAAATGGTTTCTTATTTTATTTCTAAGATCCTTACAGTGAAGAATAAAAATTTAAACCCCATTCGATGAGGATATTAAAGAATGATATTCCCTGTAAAGGACACTCTTCTATAACATTCCTATACAAAAGAAAAATTGAAATGTAACTTTCTGGATCTTCTATAACAAAGAGCAAATGATATCATACTCTTACAAAGATAACTGAAGACTTCAAGATGTATTTTCCCATTACAAGGTCAATTCCACATCAGGGGATGTAAGGCACAGTGAGGAGTGGGGTAAGCACCACACCATTTCATCAAGAGTCCTGTTGGCCACTAACTAATTGCCCTGAAGACTTTCTTGCTTCTCTTGACCTCGGTTTTCTTATCTCTTAAGTGAAGAGATCACTAAGGGACCTGGGAGAAAGAATTGAAAAATTGGAACTCTGGTTCAGGAAAATAAAATTGGCTACCAGAGGGAATGAACAGATGATGGCACAAGATGAAATTGTAGCCTTCATAGCAGAAGTTGACAACAGTTGCTACTTTCCGTAAAGGTCATCATTCATATTCCAACAGGAACGGACTGGGCATGACACATTGAGAACCTGGTGTCTCTGTCTAGATTGGACCTTACCCTTTTCCAGCAGTTATCTGTTTACTTTTTAATGTAATTAGGCAGACCAGATTGGTTTTTAGTCTTGTTCTGACAACAGCAAATTAGGCTTAACTCTTTAATTACAATGAGAAGGAAATCACCTTTCTGATATCCTTCAATTAGCTCAAGCAGCTGTTAAGTTATAATTAAAATTTCACATGGATCATTTGAGTTCTTGGAATGTTTCCATTTAATAAAAAAACATTTGCATGTATGCATTCTGTTTTTAACAACCTTTTCAAATCTGTCAATGGCAATCCAAGAACATTGATACTGTATTCAACAAAGTCTTTGTAGTCTTGCAAGCAGACAGCTGGGTCCCACAAAATGAAGAAAAAAGAGATAAAAGAAGGTGATCAAAAAGTATTAGTGCCTCCAAGTTTTCTGGAGCTTGTTCAGAGAATTAAACTTTTGCTTTATTCATAGTTACCCAAGAGAAAAGAAAAAAACTAACCAGGAGAGAGTGGTTATTTGGTGCGTGATAAATGAATGCCTATATTGTGTGTATCCCGTTATTCACTATAATGAAACTCACCTCCACTGTGTCTTTACAGATAGATTCTTGCCTTTATAGACTTTCAAAGGATAAATGTCTAAGAAAAATTATGTGTGAAAATTCAAAGGTTCTTTTTTGTTTTGTTTTATTCTGAGAATTGAATTGTACTAAAAAAAAAAGTCCTACCTTTGAAGTTGCTCTGGCCAATATTTGTCCAATACAGCTATGAATTCAATAATCTGTGCAGAACCATGATGTGAGAATAAAGATATATGAAGCACATTTACCATTTATATACTAAAAGTCTTTGGAACGCTAAATGCTGGCTAAATTAAATTGAATCTGACTGAAGAATCATAAAAATATTTTCCGATGTGTTTAAAACTTTGAACTTATGACAAGTGGATTGAATATTAGAAAAATGATTAAAATAAGAGGGAGTTAAAAATGTTTTTCCCTTTTTAAGTTATATTCTTTGACATAAGTCGAAGGAATTGATAAAAAATTTGGTGAATAAATGACAATGTTACAGGGTGATTGTTTTTAAAATCTATACCAAAGCCCTTGAGCTATTTTTAGCAAGCAAAGGTTCTATACATGTTGTTCATTGGTAGCTTATTCACGTATTGACAAGAAGAATTCTATACTGGCTAAGAATCTAATGATGTCTTCCCAACCATCAATTTGTGGTGCATGTTATTGAATTTCAACCACCAAGATAATCGTATCTCTGAGAATTAAAGACTGTGTCTCCAGAAAGAAGAGAAATGAAAGAGTAATGTCTGATATCATAATCATACCAGTGTGCACACTTTTGGGGACTACCAGCTGTTATCAGCACATTTTCCATCTGCCTTTACTAATTTTATCATGACCTTTTAGAACTGATTTCATCCAGTAGAAAGTTGGCTCTGACACCATCATTGAGTCAATTTTTATCTTTGGGTAAAAGATAAACTAATGGGAAGAAGGAGGGAGAAGTGACATTCTGTTCAAAAAACAAAAGTGTTCCAAGCTAGTACCTCATTATTCTTTAGTTGGGAACCTCATTGTTGAGTGTTTATAAGATTCATTTTCAAGAACTTAAATTTGCCAATCTCCAAGTCCACAGTTTACCTTGGGGAATTGGGGTTAGATCTAAACTCCCAAGTTGTTTTCAGTAGAGGGTTATTTGGAAAATGTTTGTTTAGAGGGTTTTTACATTTTAAGCAGATGAAAAACAGAATGTTAAATATATGGTTTAAAAAAATTTGGAAAGATTTACATTAACATCCTCTCTCTCTCTCTCTCTCTCTTTTTCTTTCTCTCTTGCTCTGTCTCCCACACACATGTACAGATGCACAAACAGACACCCTACTCAGAGACCACGCTCTAGAATATCAACATGTTTAGAACATTTTTTATGTGTTCTCTTTCACTTACTGTGAATAAAGTATGTATCCTAACAACCCATCAAGCTGGTTTATAGTTCATTGCTATATTCATCTTACACAGGAGAAAAGTAAAACCATAAGAATTTAGATCAATAGGGCTAACAGCAAAGCCAGAGCTGAAGTCTATATTTGTCTTATTCTAAAACCCATCACCTTCACCATTATGGTGTTATGTTCATTTATTTATTAATTAGTGTCCAGTAGGTCTCGGTACTTATCTAGGAGCTAAGAATACCAGGTGAGCCAAATGAATATGCTTCCTGCTCCCCTGACGTTGACAGCAATTTTCTCCTTGTAAATTGTTCTTACATCGAGTCTTCCTACATAACCATTGGCTGTAGCCAAATGATTGTAGCCTAAGCATCTACAAAGTACTATGACTGGTATTTACTGGTACTGCTGAGGCTTGCGATGATGCTAGCAAGTCTTTGAATTATGTCAGAAAAATAGGCCAAGGCTAGTGTTGATGACCATGTTATCTTTGACTACTTGGCTACTGAGGTTGTGGCAACAGCTCTGTGGCCACTAGAATGTTGAAGGACCCAGCTATTAAGACATGGGATCAGTTTATGAGTTGCTCTTGAGATATCCTGCAGTTTTCTAACAATCTATGTCCCATCTGGCCATTCTCTAAGGGGCTCTTTTCAGTTGCTGATAGGTAAGAAACAGGATGCATGGAACCCAACCGGCAAATTTTAAAATCTTTCACTTTGGCCAACACAGATGGTGATAGTCCCACCCCTCCTTTTTTTTCTTTTGAGACAGAGTCTCACTATGTCACCCTCGGTAGAGCGCCATGGTGTCACAACTCACGGCAACCTCAAATTCATGGGCTTAAGTGATTCTCTTGCCTCAGCCTCCCAAGTAGCTGAGACTACAGGTGCCTGCCACAATACCTGGCTATTTTTGTTGTTGTTGTTATTGTTGTTTAGCAGGCTTGCGCCAGATTCGAACAAACCAGCCCCAGAATATGTGGCCGGCACCCCAGCCACTGATCTACAGGCACCAAGCCAATACCCTTATCCTGACCCAGGCTTTGGGGACAATGACGAATGAAGAAGGGAAGATGTGAAACAAGGGGCACCTCGCAAGTCTGAACAAAGTTCCATTCTGAACAGTGAGAATTTGCAGATGTGTGGTAATGCCTCAGAGGGCCTTGTGTTCTTAGTATGTGCTCGTAGTAGGGACTGATATTGAAAACATGAAGGGTGTGGGAGGCAGGCAGAAAGCATAGCCTCAGAGTCATAGCCATTTGTGGACCAGCAGCTGTTCCCATTGCTTACACATGGTGAATAGAAGAATTCGTATTTACGATTGCCAGAACTCTCATAGATAATACCTTAGTTTGAGAAGAGAATATTAGGATGAATCTCTATTTTCCAGTATTTAATGAATCATTTTCTCATCTATTCATTTCATTAGTAACAGTCTTATTATTATTCTGGTTTTTCTGAAATTGTACAATGTGCCAAGTAGTGTTCTAGGCAGTTTCCATACATTTAATTTCTTATCTGCTCACCTTTCTCACTGGATAAATGAAGAAACGAAAGCTGAACAAAGGTTGATTGATTTGCTTGATGTCACCTCGATAATAAGTGGCAGATAGGGCAGAATTCAAGTCTATCTGATTTCAAAGCTACTTTCCTTGATCTAATCTGAGTGAAGAAAACTGTCCTGCTACAATGGCAGGTCTTCCACATTGGAACTTTAATATATTTAAGGATTTTCAATGTATCCTATAAAGACTGTTCTTTGACTCTAAAGCACAGATTCATTTAGACTTTCATCTTCTAGTTGTTATGGGGATTTGCATGTTAGTTTACATATTATGAGCAAACGTCAAAGCTAGGTTATAATTTTGTCATTAGGAAAAGCCACTTAGGAGACATTTTTCTTCTGTGTTCCATTACTTAACATTTCTAAAATAATTAGCCTTTACTTATTAAATTTATTTAAAATATTTAATTTAATGATTTAAGGGTCTGGGATTGATTTGTCTAACAAAGTTTAGAAAATCACTTAATGATACCACATAAAACCATTGCTACCCGTATAATCATTATTTATATTTTTGCTAACAGGGCGACTTATCACAAGTTCTTCAAGCTTTCTGGGCTTTATTTTTCTCTTACAGAATAATGTTCATACTACTTTCTCCAAAGGCATTTTCTTTCCTTTATTTAATACTTCTTATTTTATTAAATCATAGCTGTATACGTTAGTGCAATCATGGGGTACAATGTGCTGGCTTCATATACAATCAGAAATATTTTCATCCAACTGTTTGACATAATCTTCATGGGATTTTATTTGTTATTGTATGAAAACATTTGTATTCTGCATTTAGTAAGTTTCACCTGTACCCTTCTAAGATGCACCTTAAGTGTGATCCCATCATTTACCCTCTCTCCATGCATCCTCTTCCCTCCTCCCCTCCCTTGCCCCTTTCCCCATAATTTTGTGCTATAATTGGGTTATAGCCTTCATATGTGGGTTATAGCCTTCATATGAAAGCTATAAATTAGCTTCATAGCAAGGCTGAGTACATTGGATATTTTTTCTTCCTTTCTTGAGATACTTTGCTAAGAAGAATGTGTTCTAGCTCCATCCATGTAAATATGAAAGAGGTAAAGTCACCATTTTTCTTTAAGGCTGCATAATATTCCATGGTATACATGTACCACAATTCATTAATCCATTCACGGATCAATGGGCACTTGGGCTTCCTCCATGCAAATCAAAACTACCTTGAGATATCATCTAACTCCAGTAAGATTAGCTCACATAACAGAATCCCCAAACCAGAGATGTTGGCATGGATGTGGAGAAAGGGAACACTTCATCATGGCTGATGGAAATGTAAACTACTACTTTCCTTTTGGAAAGATGTTTAGAGAATACTCAGAGATCTAAAAGTAGACCTGCCATTTGATCCTATAATTCCTTTACTTGGTATATACCCAGACGACCAAAAATCACATTATAACAAAGATATCTGTACCAGAATGTTTATTGCAGCCCAATTCATAATTGCTAAGTCAAAGGCATTTTCGATCACCAGACTTTTAACATATTTTTTAAAATTCTTGAAAGTAAAAGCTTGGTTAATTGTATTGTGGTTA
>CAUYON010211172.1:0-46620 GCA_963573935.1 Arctocebus calabarensis | reverse complement strand
TGTGGATTCTGGTTATTAAACCTTTGTCAGAGGCACAACCTGCAAATATTTTCTCCCATTCTGAAGGCTGTCTGCTTGCTATACTTACTGTGTTCTTGGCTGTACAGAAGCTTTTTAGTTTGATCAGGTCCCAGTAATGTATTTACATCTTAAATTTAAAACCTAAATTTTAAAATCTGAAATTTCTTAAATTTCAAAACCAAGGAATTTCGTGACCTTGGGTGATTAATTTATTTTGCTCCTATTATAGCCCCAGAAATTTGGGAATGGTTGTTGGTTTCATGAGCTAATAAAGAGGAAGGTGGGAAAATGAACCCTGATCATGTATAGTTGAGCACCTGCCTTAACTCTGCTGTGTGGGATATAGATAGCTGCTATTATTTTTTTCTCTAACATGTATATCATTTCTGAGTTAGTAATTGTTAGAAAAGGCATTTTTCTTTGCTAGGAAGCCCACTCAAGTGTCTGCTTGGCATCTGTCCATGGTACTTAGCATCAGGCAATGATGTTCTGAAAACTACAATGACCCTCACCACACACATACACAACCCCCTTCCACCACATCTCTGCCCATCCTGGTGTGGGGAGGGGTGGACAGTGGTAGTTGCTGTGACAAGAGGAGACTTGGACTTCAACAGTTTTTCCCAGTGTTAAATAAAACACTAGGCAATTAGCCTTTTCAAAGGTAAAAGATTTCTTTTAATGAGTTCTTCCCACAGAGACACAGACTTATAAAGAAGCAAAAAGAATTTTGCTCTGGAAAAATTGCAACAGTAGGTCAAGTCCTGTTGCTTTTGTCAATTTTCTTCTTTCAAAGGTAGATTATATTGATTAGGGACATACCAGGAGTACCGTTAAGGGGGTTTCCCAAAGAAAAGAAACAATCCCGCAGACTTTCACCACCTGGTTTGGAGCACCAGATGCCTTTTAGGAGCTTTGTTGCCAAAAAGAAGAAAATATTGATTGAGAGCTGACTAGAGGTTGTTGTGTTTAGGTGGGGGAAAAATGTTTAATTACTAGAGAAAAAGTAGGAAGAGGGGAAAGAAAGAACCTGCCCAGCCAGTGTGCCCCACTTCTGGTTCCTCCTTTTTATTTAAAGGAGATTTTCAAGTGTTTTTATCTTTTGAAGGGGGACGAGAGAGTGAGGATTCTTCAGGTGGGTCCTGATTAAGAGACTTTTTTAAAGGAAGAAAAGATTGGAATTAGATTCAAGAACCTGAACCAGCACCAGTGATAATGGTCTGAAAGAGAAGTGTTTGGATCTTTAATTTAGAAATTCATTAATACTAGTGGTGAAAATTCCACAATATAAAACAAAAGTGAAAACCAGTTGGGAAATGCAGATGAAATGAATTTCAATCAGCTTGGTCTGTGAACGTGGCCAAGCGATTATTCCTCCTGAGCTGAAATGCACTTTCCTTTCTGGCGAGTAGGGGGAGGGCTGAGTTACTGCTACACACTCACTTATCAACCATTCAGTGAGGCCCACAGAAAGTGAGGCAGTGTACTGGGCACCCGGGATTCAAAGGTGAACAGCAGGGAAGAGCCGAAATTCTGCTGGCAGAAGCGGGGAACAGTTACACACAACGTGAAGTGAATACGGCATGCTTGAGGTGCTGTGGGAAACAAGAAGACAAGATTTTTCTTCCAACAGGCTGCTGTGAGGACTTTATTCTATACCAGTTTCCTTCTTTGCTAAGCAGGATTTCCTTTTATCACTGAAGGTCTCCGTCAGGATACGTGTTAAAAGAAACGGCATAGACAAATTAAATTGACAGAGTTTAGTTGACCACAGAACACTTAACAAATCAGGCAGCCCTTGAACCAGAATAGGGTGCTGGCACATAGTTAAAGAAGATCTATGGACAGAAAACGGAAGTACGGTGCAGAAGCAGCTGGGTTGGTCACAGCTCAACGTTTGCCTTATTTGAACACGGTTTGGACAGTTGGCCATCTTTGATTGGCCAAATCCTGGTGATTGCCACAAGAATAGGCTACAGCCTGTTTACACGTCCACTTGAGTCTCGCTTCACTATGTACAGAGAAATCTTGAAGCCAGACAGGAAACATGTAAGGAGACAGCTTTAGGCTAATAACCTTGATGTAGCATGCATTTCTGTAACAATGGGTAAAAAGAAAAAACATCTGAAATCTCTATAGATAACCTTTTGGGATTGTTTTGCCTGTAGCCTTGCTTTATAGAATAATGGCAGGGGAAATCTGTGGGAAATGTACATGCCCACAGGATTCTTCTGACTCGAAGTTAAACCTGCGTTCAAAAAAGAAAGTGTATCGCATGAGCCCTGGAATGGGAAAAAGAGGCCTTTTCTGCTACATGCCTTCCTGGCATGCTGCGTTCCCAGGCCGCCTGTCTCTCGCTTATCCCTGATATTCCATTTAGAGGAGAGGGAAATCTAGGTTCATGGCTGAGGCCCCTCTGAAAAGACAGCTTAACAAACGAAAATATACAGAGTTGTTTAGGTTTTATGTGACTTAAGAGCCTTCATAAAGCAAAGTGAAGACCTGAAGAAACAGGTAAACCTGTGTATTTTTTATGCTAGGTTTGAAGAAGAGATGAATGGTTGTAGAGAAGCATGATTGGATTAAGAAGGTCTGATCTAGTGGTAGTCAACGGGAGGAAACATAATAAGGCCCGTTGGTTCAGATTCTCCTCCATCTTCAAAGATAAGGCTGTTCCTTTCCTCCAGTGTAAGGAAGGTCAGATCACCTGCCTCGGGGGCAGGGCAGGAAGCCCTAACTAGGGTTTATGATCTGCTGCAGGGAAGTGGGGTGGAGAGGGAGGTGAGAAGGACCTTTTCTTCTCTCATTTTTCTTAAGTTCCTGCAGCTTAAAATATTTGGAGGATAGTATGTCCTGAACCCCTCCACATTTTAATTTTGTTGTAACTAAGAAACCCAAAATAAAGCATGAGGTTTTACCTGACCAGGCTGTTCGGTTTATATTGTTTAATCCTGAGAAGCCTCCATGAGTTTCACAGGTTGTGCCAGTACTAAGGAGTCAAGTGCGTATGGCTGGTGTCCCTCCTGGTGACCTTCGCAGCCATCTGGGCCAGGACCTGTGTCTGTCCGGCTCAACCCAGCGGGGCAGGGCCTCTGCCGTGAGTCTGCAGATGCCTCATTCAGAGTCCGCTTCCGTGACTCACGCCATCTGTTGGTAATTTGTCGTTGTTCTGAAGTCAGGGGTTTTCGATTCAATCTCTGGAGTCCCTCCATGAGGTGTGCTGACTGTGACTTTCTGACACCCTCTTCCCCTCGGCCTGCGGCCAGGCCCCAGCACTGAGTCAAGCTGCCATGAATAAAATGATGTTGTTCTTTGCACTTTAGAGAGCTTCTCACCGAGTTTCTGCCCCCTTTTGAGTGAGTTACACTCTTTATGGGACTTGTTTGAAGTTCAGCCAAACTGGCAACTGTGGGGTTCCACTTTTACAACCTCTAGCAACAGTAGGCTCCAGTCCTTTGTGTCACTGTGCCATCTGCTTAGATTTTTCCCTCTTCAAACCATAAGCAAAACCAGCTACCGCAACCAAATCCCCCCTTCGCCCAGTAAACACACTGGCCTAGATCGACCTAAATGACACTGCTTTGTCTATTCTAAACCACATTTCTTTTCTATATCTCCTTAAGAAATTTTTTGGCCAAAGAAATAGATAATAATATTAGTTGTTAAGGTTTTTTTGTTGTTACTATACCAGGCACTGTGCTATCTGTTTTGTGTTCATGATTCTGTTTTATTCTCACAGAGACCTGGTGCAGGAGATGCTTATACTATCCTGGATTTTGCATGTAAGGAGACTGGGGCTTTTGCATGTAAGGAGACTGGGTTAGGTAACTAACCAAAATCTAAAGCCCTCTGCCTGGCTCCAGAGTGCAAGAGTTTAACTTCTGTGCACATTATCCCCCCACCCTTGATATTTATAAATCAGTGCCTTGAATTTCATTGCCTTTAACTAACTGATTAATCCCTCAGGCCTTAAATACATGTTTTGTATCACAGATCCATTAGCAATTCCCGTTTCTTCATCTACCCAACAAATATTTTTGAGTGTCAACTTTGTGCCATGCACCACACTGGGCCCTGAGAACTCATTGATGAGGAACTCTTGTCTCATGGAGCTTGCAATGTTTTTGGAGCTACAGTTATTCATTTAGTACACCTTTACAAGATACATGTGATCTGTAGACATTGTGCAAGGCGCTGGGCCTATGAAGTCATGAAAGATACCATCCCTGAGCTATTATCTGATAAACTTATAATGAAACTTTCTAGTATAGACTCTTGGGAACTAGAGATCAAAAAGAGCTGGATATTTATGTAGTATGTATATCCAGTGTTCAGTATGTACATCCTGACTGTTATCAAACTTCTCTCTCCTTTGGTTTCTTCATCAATTGAATAAGTAATATGCAAAATTACCTTGAGTTCTGCAAAAATAATTTCTACTCTAACTGAACTTAGTCTGTAAGAAACTTTTCTAGAGATTAGAAATGTGCAGAGAGACAAAAGAAGTAAGTCTGGGTGAATGAGGGAAGCAGGAAAAAGAACTTTAAGAAGTATATCAACCAAAAAGCTTTCAACTCCAAGTAACAAAACATGACCAATGGCTTGAAAATTTAGAAGTTTGTTTTCTCATGTAATAACAAGTCAAAAGGTTAAGTGCTTCTGTTATTATTTCTGTTGCTCAACAGTGTCACCAAAGACCCAGTTTATTTCTAAGTTTTTAATCTGCCACCCTTGGTATTAGCCTTTCATCCTCTGAATTACAGTCTGTGGTTGCAAGATAGTTACTGTGGTTCCCAGAATTACTGTCCCCTAACAGGGACTCTGGCAGGAAGGAACCACAGGAGAAAAGGACTCTCTCCCTGTTATGGCATTTATTTTTGTTTTTGTTTATTCACTCTGGAAGGGGGGACCCTCCCCAGCCAATGTCTTCTTTTATCTCTTTAACTAAACCTGGGTCAAATGTCAAGCCCTAAGCCATCAGTTTGCCCTTTGGATCTGAGGAAAAGGTTGTGCTTTCTCTGAGATCATGGGATCTCCATCAGCTAAAAAAAATACATATATATACACACATATGTATATGAGTTTGACTTTTAAGAAACAAAGTGGGTAGACAGGTGTCTGTTCTGGAGTGTTAGGAGGGAGCAGACACTCTAGCAATGGTCATTAACCCTAGCAAAGCTAGAAACACTTGAAGAAATTGTAATGAGTGGGAATATTAACATGTTAATGCTAGAAAGATAGATCCTCAGCACAAATCCTTTGTTGTCTAAAACGATTTTGTTATCAGAGGAAATTGACCCTAAAAGGGAAACGTGGGGGATAAGATTGCTACTATAAGACTCCAAAGAACTGGCTTGGTGCTCATTGCACAGTGGTTATGGCGCCAGCCACATATACTGAGGCTAGTGGGTTTGAACCCAGCTCGGGCCAGCTAGGCAACAATGACAACTGCAATAAAAAATAGCCCGGCATTGTGGCAGGTGCCTGTAGTCCCAGCTACTTGGGAGGCTGAGGCAAGAGAATCACGTGAGCCCAAGAGTTTGAAGTTGCTGTGAGCTGTGACACCATGGCCCTCTACCAAGGGCAACATAGTGAGACTCTGTTTCAAAAACAAACAAACAAACAAATAAAACACAGACTCCAATGAATTCCCTACGACTAGATCATATGTGAAATGGAGAAGGAAGGACCAATTAGAACTTCAACTCAGACACCATAGACATAATTACCACTAAGACATAGTCCGTTCACAGGCACATAGACATGTATGCATTTCCAGTAGTAACTTCAGTGTAATATGGGCTTGACCAAAAGTCTGCATGGAATACCGCTGGAGCACAGAAGACAGAAGGGGCTGGCCAGTGCTGCTTGGAATGAGGTGGGGGCCGATGAGGGGAGGATGTACAGGTGAAATGACATTTGAGATGGCTCTGGGAGGAGGACAAGAGGCATTCAGAGTTGAAATGTAGGAGAAGGGCAGCCTAGTCCAGAGGACTCTCCTAAAGGAAATTAAAGTCCTCTGAATCTTTTTCAGCAGATACTAATGTTAAAATCCTCAGGACTCAAAGAACCCACAGTTACACTGCTCCTCAGAAAACCTGTGCTCTTTTCCATTGGACTGTGGCTTTGGCTTCAGACGGAGGTGGTGGATCTTATGTATGGCAGTTTGCTACAAGAAGTCACCCTGGCCGAAAAGCTTCTGAAGAATGCAGGAAGGACTGTGGATTCCATTCCCTGCCTCTTTCACCACATGATCCTGAGATTCTCTCCTTTTCCCATTTCCATATCCATGTTTACAGGTTCATCTTAGCCAATGAACTTTACCCCATGAACAGTGAGATGAGTGTCCTTCCATCTTTGTCTTTCTTGTGCCCTATCATGAGACCTGCTATGTCATCCAGGTCGGACAAATGGGTGATTGAATAAGTGAAGTCAGAAGCTGGGCCCTGGTGACCTATGTCTTGGCTGTGTAGACAATCAGGACACAAGTGGTCCTCTGATTTCATTATATTAACCTTGTCTGGCTCAGGATGTTTTGCCTGACTAGAACTTGTGAAATGTGACAATAGGTGAGGAAAGGGAAGAAGAAGGTCTCCCTTGGACTTGTACATCTAACACATGAGGGTCCAGGAAGAATTGAGCCACTACCTAAGCCCACCTAAAATGGGTAGAGACTAAATAAGCAGGGAACAAATGTTTATTCCAACTACTCATGGAAAAAAAGTGTTGACAAGGAGGTTTAAGGAACAGACTCCTGGGCTTGAATCTCAGCTTCATTGCTTCCTGGGCAAGTCACTTAACCCATCTGTGCCTCAGTTTCCTCATCTACAAAATGGGGGTGAAAATAATAACTACCTCAAAAGGGTGTTATAAGGATTAAATGAGTATATGTAGAGTTGTTTTGTATTGTTATAAGCCTGGTAAATGGTGAGTACTATGCAAGTGCTGACTACTTACATAGATGCAACCCTAGGAAATAATTGTGTTACTGTCACCTTACAGAGGATTAGCTTGGGTAAATAAGTGAGGACTTGGGTGTCCTAGGCCAGTTAGGTTGTAAGTGACAGAATGAGGACCAAAATTTAGTTCTGATACTATAAGCCCTATTGTTAGAAATGTAAATGCCCATAGATAGAAGACTATGCTACCAGTGGCAGATCTATTGATCTTAACAAGATAATAGCTGAGATTTCTATAAAGATTTTTTTAAAGAAGACTAATATTTGCATATAAAACATACAAACCACAGACACCCCTTTCCACCTTGGATCATGAAATTATGAAATCTCAGATAGTGCATGTCATCCAGTTCCTGCTCCTTCCTTCTGGACAGGTAGCTACGAGAACTTTCCCAACACTTAGAGCTATCAGTGATAAAGGAGTATTTTTTTTATTTCAGTTTTGGTTTGGGGTTTTAAAAAAAATTTCTCATGAACCAAAATTTTAAAAGTACAATAAAAAATGAATTACTATAAAAATAAAATAAACAGGCAGTGTTCAAGCCAAAAATTTTGTATTAAAATTATAATGGGCAAATTACTAAAGAATTATTAGTAATTGCTTATTTTCAATTCCTGTGCTTATCTTTCTGTGGATTGTACCAACAGCCAGTTACCAGTCCACAGACCACACCCTGCGTATGTGATTTAGAGGCCCTCCATGAAGAGTGAGTTACCCCTCAGATGGAAATGATATGCATTTCTTCTTTGCACCTAGCTTATTTAGACATTCTCAGATTTCTATGTATTTTCCTTTACAAATATTGGCCTGACGTTTGCAAGGTTAACTGGAGAACCTCTTTTCATCATGAGATGGCATTAGAAAAATGATCTGTAAGAGTATCAACACATGTGCAAAAAAAAGAAAAAGACTTTATAGTTGATCGTGTACTGAGCACAAAGTAAATGTTAAAGTCACTTTTTGTTAAAGACTCCAGAGAGCCCTTGAAAGTGACAGGCCCTAGGAAGACTTCAGAAACACTATTTTAGCACAAAAGTGGCTCAAATCCCTATGTGAAGTCCCTGGCCCTTGCGAACAAGCCTGAACCCTTCTAGAGTTGTGTGGAGCCTGCCTACCCTCAGCCTGTGTCCCTCTGTCAAACTAGACTTGCCTGATGACTTTACCCTTAGGTCATCCCCTTACTGCCTCTGGGATAAGGCAGACTGAGAGACAAACAGAAAGAAAGGAGCCAGGTAAAGAGTTTACTGCTCTGCAGCCCTGCTGTTTCACTTCCTATTAAAAGCACTGCTATTTCATTTCATTTCCTCTTTATATAACAAATACTTCTCCTGTGCTCACTGTGTGTGAGGCACTGTTGTAAAAAATCGGCAAATATCAACTGACTTAATCCTCAGGACAACTCTAGGAGATAGCTTGTATTATTCTCCCTATTTATAGATTAGGAGAGCAAAAAGGACAGAGCATTTAAGCAAAAATGTAAAACTTAACTGAATACTGACATGACACCTCAGATGAAAAATTTTACACAGAACTACGTAACATAAATTTTGTCTCATGCACAAAATTATTAGAAATACTGTATAATTACTTTTAGGCTTTGTGTATAAGATATATGAAACACATAAATGAATTTCATGTTTAGGCTTCGGTCCCACCGAATAGCTGCAATATATTATGTATGTGCAGATAATTCCAAAATCAGAAAACATCCAACATTGGAGACACTTATGGTTCCAAGAATTTTGGCTAAGGGATATTCAACCTGTGTACTGCAAGGTCACACAGCTCTGTTTTAATTTATGTCAATATATCTCCTCCAGGGTAAAGAGGAAAAGTAGTAGAGGAAAGAGCTTAGAACAAGCTTGAGTAACAACAGTATTTATCTTCAGTCTGGAAGGAGCAAGCCTTCTAGAATAAGAAAGTAATGAAATCTCAGAAATAACACAAGGGATTCTAGTCACTGGCAAGGAAACACAAATTTAAGACAAGTGATAGGTTGGTATGTAATATGAGAAAATAGAACCAAATTACATGTACACGGTATTATGTAGGACCAAACTCCAACCCAAGGACATGTTGCATGTATAACTATTTAATTCTCACAATTCCTTGGGGAAGGCAGTACTAACCCCATTTTTCATATGAAAAAGTTAATAAAAGTACAAAAAGGTAAGATAACTCACACAGAGATAGTGATTGACAAAGTTTGCGTTCAATTCTAACTCTAATGGGTCATTTTGACTCAGCCACACCGTCAGAGTTGATTACCTAATGCCATTATAGGGATGGCTTAGTCACCGTGTGTCCAAGAAGTCTCAGAACGATAGCACTTACATGTACAACTAGACTAGGTATTTTTCTTAATTGGCAGAATCTGAGAAAGATAATCCTGGCATCCATGAAGTTGACGTAGAACACTTCTATTTCATACAAGTGATGATGTCTTAATGCACCTCTCCAAGAGATGTATGTGACCCGATGGCTGAGGATATGCTGCCAGTGAGAGCCTCAGGCTTGTCTGGAGTATATGTCTCTCTTAAGCATGTGTGTGATCAGTAGGCGGCAAAATGTTGGTACTGAGCCTGTTGCCGATCCGATGCCCTGGTTCGAAGATCTCCTGGAATTATTGGGTTCTTCTCTTATTATTTCTATCCTATATCTATGTAAAGTTTGTGAAGAGATAGAGCTGGGTCCTAAGACCGGGCTAGATAGTGTTTCCATCCTCCCTGGGGCTTGTATAAATTCATTCTCTTCTTTTTAGAATAATCTTTGCATCAGATTCTTTTTAGTCCTTAGTAAACAATTAGTTGATGATGGGGGACATTTGCAGTTGCGTATGTGGATGGTAAAGCCTTATTGAGTGTGGAATTTCAAATGCGTCTAGAACCCCTGTTCTCGACCTGCGACCCACAGGAACCGTATTAAAGGGCCGTGGCATTAGGAAGGTTGAGAACCACTGGTTTAGAACATTCATAGATTATCTAAAGCAGTGCCAGAAGAAGATACTAAAAGCCAAATAATTGTAGTATGGGTCATCAAGAGTGCTATTCTTTCAAAGCCAAATGTTAAGTGTGAAAATAACACTAATGGACGTTTCAAAAAAAAAAAAAAAAAGGAAGTCCACGCATTCTTATAATCAGCAGGGTAACTTCTCCATAATAATACACTTATTTGTAATCCTAGCCCTATCTTTTTTTTTTAATTTCAAAATATTGAGGGGGTACATTTGTTTTTGGTTACATAGATTGCTTCTGTAATGCTTGAATCGCATCTATAGGTATGCCCGGCACCCAAAATAATGTTCATTGTACCCATGAGTTAGGTTTTGTCCTTCGCCTCCTCTCCCCACTTGATTTTCACTGAGTTTTACTTCCCTCTTTGCATATGTGTACACATCAGTTAGTTCCAGTTTAACAAGTGTATGTGGTGTTTGTTTCTCCATTCTTGGGATATTTCACTTAGAAGAATAGTCTTCAGTTCCATCCAAATTATTGCAAAAAACCATTAATTCATCCTTTTTATGGCTAAGTAGTACTCCATGGTATACATATGCCACATTTTATTAATCCACTCATGAATTGATGGGCATTTGAGTTAGTTCCACACCTTTGAAATTGTGAATTGTGCTGCAATAAACATTCGAGTGCCTTTTGGATGGAAAGACTTCTTTTCCTTTAAATACCCAGTAGTGTGATTGTTAGATCCAATGGTAGGTCTGCTTTCAGTTCTTGGAGCAATCTCCATAGAGGTTATGAAAATTTGCAGTCCCACCAACATTCATTTCCCTCACATCTATACCAGCATCTATTGTTTCTGGACTTTTTAATATAAATCATTCTAACGGGGTAAGGTGATATCTCATTGTAGTTTTAATTTCTATTTCCCAGATGATTAGTGATGTTGAGCATTTTTTCATATGTTTGTTGGCCATTTATTTGTCTGTATTCTTTTGAAAACTTCTGTTATGTCTTTTGCCCACTTTTTAATGGGGTTTATTTGTTTTTCCTGCTGCCTTCTTTGAGTTCTTTGTAGATTCTAGTTATTAACCCTTTATTGGATGAATACCTTGCAAATATTTTCTCCCATTCTGTAGGTTGTCTATTTGATCTGTTGATTGTTTCCTTAGCTATGCAGAAGCTTTTTAGTTTAATGAAATTCCATTTATTTATTTTTGTTGTTGCTACAATTGTCTTTGGGATCTTAGTTATAAATTCTTCACTTAGACCAATATTTAGAAGAGTTTTTCCTACCTTTTCCTCTAGAATTCTTATGGTTTTATGCCTTACATTTATGTCTTTTATTCATCTTGAATTAATTTTTGTGAGTGGTAAGAGATACAGGTCCTGTTTCATTCTTCTGCACATGGCTATCCAATTTTCCCAGAACCATTTGTTGAAAAAGGGCTTCTTTTCTGCCATGCACATTGTTATCTGCTTTGTCAAAGATCAGTTGGCTCCAGGTAGGTGGTTTTGTATCTGGTTCTCTGTTTTGTTCCTTTGGTTTGTGTCTCTGTTTTTGTACCAATACTGTGCCGTTTTGGTTATGGTAACCTTATAGTATTGATTGAAATCTGGTGATGTGATGCTTCCAAATTTATTCTTTTTGCTTAAGATTGCTTTGGCTACTTGGGTTCTTTTCTTGGGCATAGAATTATCCTTTCCAGGTCTGTGAAGTATGAAATTGGTATTTCGATAGGGATTACATCAAATCTGTAAATCACTTTGGGTAGTATGACCCAAAGAAGACAGCTTCCAAAGAAGGCTGAGTTAATTAACAATGTTGTTTCTGCTGATCCATGATCATGAGATGTTTTTCCATCTGTTTGTGTTCTCCCTGCCTAGTCCTATCTATCGTTGAATGGCCTACCAGTTGAAAATAACTAGATAAAGTATCCTAGGCTACAGAATGCCAGGAATCTTTTAACCAGGTGCCATCTCAACTTTCAAGATATCTGATCTTAAGTCAGCCCACATTCACGTGTACATTTTATTTGGTACCAGACGCTGATAGCATAGGCATTGTTAAAGTATTGCCAAGGGAAACTTTCTGTGATTTGACTAAGAAGAAAGAGAATTCTATATCGATTTCTGGCTACAGTTCAGAAATACTGCCCTATACTACTACCTTATAACTACTAAGGGTGAGATAGGGAAATAAATCCCTTATGGTGTTGGAAGTAGAGAAGGGTTTGATGGATGGCAATTTTCTGGACAGAGAAATTTAGGGAGGGAAAATAAAAATAACAAGTATTTGTAATCTGTGCTTACCAGGCTCATCTGTGGCTAAATGTCCATTTCATCTGTATAAGAAAGCAATCCCTATCCAAGCAGCAGACATTTTTGAGCACATACCTCTGTGGGAAGAATGCACATGTAGCACTTATATCTCTTCTCCCCTCCTGTGCCCAACACAGACATAGCTAATCAATCACAGCACTCTTCCCTGCCAGGCCTGGATTTGGCCTCAAAATCTTTCTCACTTCAATAGTCCAGGCAAGTCATCTCAAGTCCTGAGAGTTGGCCCGTGAATTGAAACCTATTTATTTTTTTCTGGTCAGCACTGGTAATACAAAGATGAATAAACATAGTGCCTTTCCTCAAATAGCAAAATAGCTCACTGAACTATTTATTAGTTTAATATTTAATAGTTACCACTAAAGACTTTCTCATAACCCCAGACACTTGAACGTGCAGTCACTCTCCAAGAAGTCATGATATTTAAATAAATACTCTCAATCATTAATCTAACTAATAGTTCATACTTCAAAGAAGAAACAAATCTGTAACATTGCTCCTTTAAATTAGCATTATTAAGAACTAACAGTTATTATCACTTTAATTTGGGGAAAGGGTTCTTCTCAAAGCCCATTTAATGAGGAAGGTTTTTGTGTTTATTCTTGAAAACATTGAACATTACCCAGGTTACTATCATAATCATCTCTTATAATACTGCCACATACTTTATATCATTTGATGCTCACAGCAGCCATTCAAAGTAAATGGAAAGGTATTATTAAATCTCTTTTAGTAGTAAGCATTGCCACTATTCAGAGTCTGGATTTTTTTTAACAAATAAAAAAAATAGTAGGAAAAAAAAAAGTAACACAGCTTCCAAAGAAGACTTTGAGATTGCAGAGTTTCTTGGTGATTTGATTTTTCCCCCTCAGGGCTCTGCACTAAATTTACTGCTTCTTTTATTTTATTGATACTATAATGGAATTTGATACACTCTAATTCAGAAACTAACATGTTTATTCATTTCATATGTCAGTGCAAAATCCAATCAAGAATAAGTATTGCCCTTGCCAAAGCTGCAGTCATACAGAATGATAATTGCTTTGAAAAGAAACAAAAGTTTGGGATGAGGGTGCTATTCTTTGCTATCGGTCAATGAAACAGTCCCCCGCATGGGACCCTCCATCCAGATTTTCCTACAGAATCATTTGAATGTTTCTAACCTGTAAAGAAAAACACTGGAAAACTGACTGTTACTCCCATTTATCAGATACTTTGCTTGGGAGCTTGCAAACATCATCTATAATCCTTAACAGCAAAAGAGTTGACGTATATCGTCAACATAGACATTTTACAAGGCAGTATAGCTTATCATCTGGGTGTGTGTTCAGGTCACCAAAATCAGAGGTGAAGTCTTGCTTCTGCTTACAAATTTACTCATCTTAAGTAAACTACTGAAGCTGAGTTTCATTCCTTTACAGTTAGTTAGGAATTAAATGCGATAATCTATGTGAGACATTCAACACAGAAATTGGCACATAGTGTTTAATGCAGAAATGGTAAGCACGTGTGTGTGAAGTTCATAAAATAATAGCTAACATGTATTGAGCAGCCTGAATGTTTTATGTGTAAAATTCATGTAATTCTCTTGACAGTGATATGAGGGAATGCAAAAGGTTTAACTAATTGCAAACTCAAAATTAGAAGGGACAGTGCTCACAAAACACCATCCTTACCCAGACACCAATTACTAGTTCATGGTTTCCCAAAATCTCTTCCATGTTCAAAAATAGAATAGATTAGAAGGACTCACAGGACTTAGTGAAAGCTGCTACATTCACAGTTATTGTTTATTGTAGGAAAAGGAGACAATAAATCAGCCACGGGAAGAGGCACATGGTGGGGGGGGGGGGTCATGTCACTGCTTCTTGGAGTTACCAGGCATTAACACCCCTTGGCGATGACGTGTGATGATATGCCTAGAATACTGCCACTCCGGGAAGCTCACCTGATTTTAGTGTCTGGGGGTTTTGAGGGGCTCCATGCCTTACAGCTGACTTTTAGTCTGCAGTCCTTTCTGAAAGCAGAACTGATACTGGATGGCTAAAAGGCCCCATATAAATCATATTGTTTGTCATCTGGTGGCAAAAGCCCCAGGCGGGAAACAAACAACAACAAAAAGACTTTCCTATCAGCCAGGACTTTCCAACACTCACACAGGGGTGGGGAACCTGCAGCCTTCTGACAAGATGCTTCTTTTTAAGCACCAAAGGAGGCAAGAAAAGCTTCATCTTTTTCTGCTGCAGCCCTTTAATAAAAGAATTTGTTCTGCAAAATTTGGATTCATTCAAATAAGGAACGAGAAAGCCACATTTCACCTTAAGACTGTTAGGTTCCCCACCTCTACACGGGGAAAGTTAGTTCTTCATTACTGATATTATTCCCATTTTATAGTTGAAGAAACTGAAGTGCAGAAAGGCTAAGAAACTTGCCTAAGAATGCATAACTGAGAAGTGAGAGAGCTGGGATTGAAATCCAAGCAGCCTTTCTGCAGGATCTATAAACATTTCTCTTTGCTACCTAAAGAGTGTTCATGAACTGCTGACATCAGATTGCAGGTAAATGGTAGGATCTGGTTTGAACCTGGGTGATCTGATTCAAGATGTCTTTCTCTCTCCCTGTTCCACTTGCTTTTCCTTACAAAGACATGAGAGCTTCACCTAACATCCAAAGTTTCTTAGTTCTTCATAGGCAAACCCATACTGGCTTCTTCCTCTTGCAAACTGAGCCATGCTAACTAGCAACATCTATTGCAAAAGTATTCCCTGCCGCTCTCCTGGGGAGAGCCAGTGGAGTTTTGATGACCTTTGAAAATATTATCCATGAGGCTAATAATTCTGCATTAGTCTTACAAGGAAAAAAACTGCTACCCGTATATACCTATACATGCATGTAAGTTTACAACCAAGGGGAGACATTGATGGCCTTCTGCCTTAAGTGCCTTTATGGAAACAGAGTTAAGGGGTCACCTGGCACATGTAATGACATTGCTCTCCACATATTTTTGAAGGCACAGTTTTGTTTTTGTTTTTGAGACAGAGCCTCAAGCTGTCACCCTGGGTAGAGTGCTGTGGCATCTCCGCTCACAGCAAACTCCAACTCCTGGGCTTAAGCAATTATCTTGCCTCAGCCTCCCCTCCCAAGTAGCTGGGATAACAGGCACCCACCACAACGCCCCACCATTTTTTGGTTGCAGCTGTCATTGTTGTTTGGCAGGCCAAGGCTGGATTCGAACCTGCCAGCTCAGTTGTATGGGGCTAGCGCCTTAGCCTTTTGAGTCATAGGTGAATTTTATGTCTCAGGAGGCTGTCCACAGTCCCCTGAAATTTAGAGTGCAATTATAACTACCAAGCTTCGGCTCAGTCTTTAGAAGTCCATACCTCAGTTGCGTGTCAGGCCGGGGTGGTTTTGTCAGAGTAGAAAGAGGAAATCCACACCTCCACCACCACCCTCAGAGAACAGCTTTTCTGGGTAACCACTGCAAACAGAGCAGGATCATGGATAAGAAACGAAGAGGCAGGCAGCTCCCACCCACCAATCAGCCATGCAAATGCACTAAGCCGGCACATCCCCGAGCTGGAGGCCAGCTCTGTGAGTTAGTCAACTAAATGCTTGTTGAATCAAGGCAGAAAATAGATGTACTTCCTTCCCCACTTTTTTTTTTAATTATTGTTTCAGGTTAATTTGAGAGTACAAAGAATTAGGTTACAATGTTTGCATTTGTCAGGTAGAGCCCCTCTTATAATTATGTCCCGCCCCCAAGAGGCGTGCCCCCCTAACATTGTGCCCATTTAGTGGCACCCTTCCCCCTCCTACTTTCTTCTCCCCCTCCCTCATTTCCCCGCCCCCACCTTTAATTGATTTGAGTTTTTCTCTAATATGGGCATGTATTAGATCCTCTACTGGCTTCATACTAGTATTGAGTACATTGGATTCTTATTTCTCCATTTTTGTGCTACTTTACTAAGAAGAATGTGTTTCAGCTCCATCCAGGTTAATACAAAAGATGTAAAATCTCCATCTTTTTATGGCTGAATACTATTCCTACACAACCTCACTAGTCAGTTGAATTTCTTCATCACAATCTCATAGAATAAAGCATAACCAACAAATATATATATACATATATATATATTTTTTTTTTTTTTTTTTGCAGTTTGGCTGGGTTTGAACCCACCACCTCTGGGACATGGGGCCCGGCACCCTATGCTTTGAGCCACAGGCGCCATCCCCAACTATATATTTTTTTAAGTTCCACAGGAGATTCTAAAGCCGAGCAAATGTCAAGAATGTAATGGATCAGAAATTAATCCATAATTTTAAAACATCTTCAAAAAATTTGAAGTAGAACATTCCAGTACTAGTTTTCAGCTTCCAGGGCAGGTTCATTATTTAGAGGGAAATGAAATGAGCAAACGCCCACTTGTATTTACTTTTGGTTGGTAAGAAGAGCTTTCAATTAAAAGTAAATGCTTAATTACATAGTGCAGATATTGTAACAATTAGGGCAAGTTTACCACAAAGTCATTTGTCCTTCATAACTACATTGCAGTTTTAAAAGTGTTTTCACGCTAGTTGTTAATGACCACAGCTGAAAAAAATCCTAAAACTGCTCCAGGTGTGGGGTTGTCTTTGATTCGAGTCACACATCTTCTGTGGGGACAAAGGTTGGTTTGAAGCTATTTTCTCATATACCATCAGTATCATTCTGATGGAAGAGTCAGTTATTAAGTATGTATTCACACTAATATTGGATATGCAGGCTGAGTTTTAAGTCCTTTTAGGTTGCGAGAAAGAAACAAGCTTCGGTTACTGAAGTGGGTGTGTGGTGGGATGCATGGGGCTATAAGGGGGGACATAAAACCAGCTAGGTGGCTCACAGCCTGGCCTCCTGGAGAAGTCGGTGTTGGTAATTGCCAAGGCCAGGACTGGACAGTAAGTCCTTTCCCCTGACAGTTGTTCTGGAAACCCAGCAGCAACTCTGATAGGTTCCCAAGTTCAACATTGCTCCTCCAACTCTGCTCCTCACTCTCCTGAGTTGAGCTTCCTCCTGCACCATCAGCTCATGGTTTCTGCCGCTGTTGCAGACGACCTCTGCCCTTCGTATCCTCCGTGTATTCAGAGCCTCTGCTATCTCCTGGCTTCTGCTGACCACTGCCTTCGTCTGTCTTTTGCTTCAGCTCCAGCCCACACGGATGCTGTTTGTGTGCCCCACATTTAAAGCCTTGAAAAGAAAGAATGCAATGGGAGTCACCAGTCACAATCTCATAGCTGCACCTCCCTGGCATAGATTTCAACAAGCAGGTCACCATAAGGGCCACTGCCTGCTCACCGAAGGCTGTCTTTGGATCAAGTACTGGTTACTTGTCTAACAGGCCTTAACCAGAAAAGAGGAATCAGGAGATATATGGTATGGCAAGCCATGCATACCAAATCTAGAAAAAGGAAGGTGTGTGCATTGCAGGCACCCTAGGCCTCTCACAAAACACTGAGCCTGTCCAGGGCAAGGCAGCACTTTAGCAGCCCAGCTGGCTGAGCCCCCAGCATGGTCCCCAGTCCTGGCCCAGTTCCCTGTGTGTTCGGTCCCCAGGCCTTGGACTCAGTGATGCTTCTTTGTAATTGTTATCACTTGTGCCTTTTTCCCCTACCAAGGCTGACCCTGAAATAGGAAGCAGCTCTTTGTATTCTTCCAGCCCTTTCTTGAGTCGCTAAAAGAATTACATGGTATTTCTGTTTTCAGTGTTTTCATGCTAATTACTCTGGTCTGAGCATGGGTGGACTAAAATGCCAAACAAGGAGGTTATACATCTCAAAAGGCTTTGAGAGATTTACTTTACAATGTAAACATTTCTAACCAGAAAAAATAATTCCACGTGTTAACCTCCAGTACCTGTGAATATAAACTGTTATGGCAAAAGAGTGATATTAACTTAGGTGGCAAAAAGATATGACTAAGTTGAAGATCTTGAGAAGAGCTCATCCTGATTACCTGGGTGGGCCCCAAATGCCATCATAGGAAATTTATATGAGAAAGACAGAGGGAAGTTAGATAATATCCAGATGGACGTCACATGACAACATAGGCAGATATTGGAGTGATGTGGCCACAAGCCAAGGACTGCTGTTGGCCTCTATTTGCTAGAAGAAGCAAGCAAGAATTCTGCCCCCAAACAGAGATTTAGAAGGGACTGCAACCCTGTGCACACCTTGATTTCAGATTTCTGTCCTCAAGAGCTATCACAGATACAAGTGAGTTGCTTTGAACCATCCAATTTATGGTCCTCCTTGTAGCAGCCCTAAGAAACTAATATATAAACATTTTTGCATGTGCATAGAAATGTCAAGACTTCTTATCTTGAAAACTAGCCTACCAGATGCTGTTTTGTTTGCAGCTTAGGGTAAACTTTTCACATTTTGGCCTGATGTAAGTTTAGGGTAGCACCGTGTCTAACATTTGTGAGGCACCTGGATTATAAGCTCCATGAGCACTTACAATGTGCATTGTTATAACATGCATGCCTACTGCATGTTATTGGTGCCTAGTTACTGTTTGTTAAATAAATAAATGAATTATCTGTTCTCCTAATTTTTTTTTTCTAGTTTTGTGTACTCAATTGACTCCTCTGGCCCCAGATGGCACTGCCCAGAATGCCGTCCTTTCTGCCGGACTTGAGAGTGGTCTTACCATCTGGTTCATCTTTCTCTTAAAGCCCAATACTGCCACATAGCAGTACAGGAATCCAAAATATTAGATAATTGAATAGATGGAAAATAAAGAGAATGGAGAGGTTCAACAACAGTGGGGAAATTTTTGATAAATTCCTTAACTTGCCAAGAAGTTGAGGAGGTAAATAAAATTATTCTGAAACAACATGAAGGGCCCCATTGAATCGATTTTGGGGGCTAATCTGAACACCTGTAAGCAAGAGTTAGTTTTTTCTATTGCTCCATAACAAAATTACCACAAACTTAGCTGGTTAAAACAATGCACATTTATCATCTTATAATTTCTATAAATAGAAGTCCAGACCAACATACCTAGGTCTTCTGTTTTAGGGTGTCTGGAAGTCCAATCGTACATTAGCCAGGGAGGGGAAATGTATACACATGGATACAGAGAGCACAATGATAGACTCAGAAGAGTGAGAAAATGGGAAAGGTGGTAGATGATGAGAAATTAGCCAATGAGTACCCCCAAATGCCCCGACTTGACCACTACGTAATCTTTCTTTGCATGTAACAAAATTGCACATGTACCTCATTTATTTGTACGCATAAAAAATAAAGTAAATTTTTAAAAATACCATCCATGATTGGCATCTTCTTCAAAAGATTGCTAGGGAAAATATGTGCTTTCAAGTGTACACGGCTGTTGGCAAGACTCAGTTCTTCAAAGAGCCTCAGTTTCCAGCTAGCTACTGACCAGAGAATACCCACTCAGTTCATGCCATGTGGGCCTCCCCAACATGACAGTTTGCTTCATGCAGAGCCAGAAAAGGAGGAACCCTGCTAGCAAACAGAAGTTGCAATCTTATCTAGCCTAATTGTAAAAGTGACAGCCATTGACTTTACCATATACCGTATACCACACTCAAGGGCATGTATTCCAGGAACCTGGAAGCAATGAAAAATAACTTAGAATGTGTCTGTCATGCCTAGTAACTACCGTAGGCATCCTCTAAGTATTGAATGGCTCATGTTCCAAAAATGTATTTCTTATTCAGTTGGAACTAAATTCAGAACACAATATTGATATATTTTTTAATGGAAACAATAGAGTTAGATTTCTGACCTCACCACCCAGGTAAGCCCCATTTTCCCCAAAATATAATGGGGAAGTTTGTCATGCTAAACAAACTACTTTAAACTACGTTTATTTATTTCATTGTTATTCTATGAAATATGTTTTCCAAATTTCAAATTGTAATCCTGGGGCTAATTGTCCAGTCAATGAATCTTTAACCACGTAGGGAAGTAAGGAGCGTTATACACCATCAGTAACTCATTAACTGTGTCACACTGTGCATATGAACAGAATATCTGTGAGCTGATGTTCCCAAACAGAATATCTGTGAGCTGATGTTCATCAGTGATGGCTTTAACATGTCATCATTCTTTCAAGTCCTCAATATTTGCCCTGAAAGGTCTAAATATTTAAACAGGCAGTGTAAAATAATTTTCAAAGTCTTTGAGAATAACCTAATAAACGTAGGTTAAAGTAGTTTGGTTAGCATGACACTTGCTATATTTGGGGGAAAATGGGGCTTGCCTGGGTGGTGAAGCCAGAATTCAAGGAACCATTTCACACTGTTTTTAATTTCTTAAAACTAAACAAAAACTTTGACACCAATAACACCGAATGAATGCCCCATCTTAAAGCTATTGGTCCTGGTTTGTTTACCTTGAATCTCATAGGTTAGTAAAAATGCCACTAGTAAAAGAAGGCTGACAGCAGAAATTCTTTTGAATTTTTAGATGCATCAAAGACTGACCCTTTCTCTTTTTGAAGTCTACTCTTGCTTCCTAACTATTGGGAAGTGCTTTGAACTCAGCTCCCACTTACGGTGCCTCCTCTTCAAAGGCTTGCTTCCTTCTGTGCAAGGAGAAAGTGACTTTGAACGTGGGAAGGGTTTCTTCCTTACATGGGTCTATTGTATGCAGCAATAAACAAATTTAATAATAAGCAGCAGAAGCCATTCTTGATAATTACAAAGCAATCTGGGGAAAATATGGAAAGCAAAGAAAAGCCGTCTCACTGTATACCTTAGAGGAAAGGGTGTTTAACATGCCTGATTCTCGGTTGTCTGGCAGCTCTTTATAACCGGCATAAAGCAGGGAGTGGCATCTAAAGTGGCCCCTGTTTAGGTGACATTTTGGCTCAAGTGGGCATTCAGAGGCATTATGGAAGCTTGAATAACTTGAGTTATTTAACTCTTCCCTCGGGGCGCTTGACCCCACCAGGGGGAGAAATCCTGGACATCCCCGTGGTGCATCTGCTTTGCTTTATCTGTGGGCACAACCTGAAGCTGAATCGCTTTTCTTCCTTTCCTCCTTTCTTTGTTCTTTACTGACCCATGAACTATTGAGTTCATTCAGATTTGGTTTTTGTTTTTCAATCTAAGTCACTAACTTAAATACATACAATTTAGCTCTAATGAAGAATTATTTTTTGTTTTTGTTTTCTAAGGAGGATAGGACAAGAGTTGGTGTGAGAGTTCATGAGGCACTTAGAAGTAGTAGGCTCTTCCCACTGCAGAGTCTCTGCTTCTGTGACGTTAGGTGAATTATCAAGTAAGCACATCAGCCAGTGTGGCCACGTGGAACAGCGCCTGAAATGGCTTCGTAGCACAGAGCAGCAGCTCGTGTGTGGAGCAGTAGTGGCCTGCAGTTAGCAACAACAGAGGAACCACACTTCCCTCCGTATGTGAAAATGGTTCTTTCAGTCACAGGGTATATTATCTTACTCTGCTAAGGCAACCAAATCAAAATCGCACAGGCTAGATGGCTTACATAACAGGAATTGATTTTCCCACAGTTGTGGAGGCTGAAGTCCGAGGTCTAGGTGTTGGCAGACTTGGTTTCTCCTGAGGCCTCTCACCTGGGTCTGAGCACCGTGCCTTCCCTGTGCCCTCACGTGGTCTTCCTCTGTGCAAACCCACCACCTGGAGTCTCCTCCTTGTCTTATAAAACTACTAGTTATTCAGATGAAGACCCTGATCTTAGAACCTCATTTAACCTTAATTGTTTTTCTAAAGGCTTTATCTCCAACTTACAGTCATTTTGAGAGCTAGGGCTTCAACTTACAAATTTGGAGGAACACAATTCAGTTCATAACATGGGTTATGTAACCCACAATGTCCCTGGATGGATTGGAGATCATAAAAAGTTTGTGAAAATGTGTATATGAGAGTGTGTGCATATGTAGATATTTCTAGAGATAGAGTTTCACACCCTTTATGGGAATTTCAAAGGATTCTAATAGATAGGATGAACAAGTTTATTCCAATTTTTCTGATTAGTTTTCTAGATGTGATGTTACGTGCTAATCTTTTCATAATGAATCTATGATCTTATCCAGGAGTGTCCAGGCTCTTTTATTGTTTTCTGGCACACACTGGAAGAAGAGGTGTCTTGGGCCGCATATTAAAAACATAAACACTAAAGAAACCAAAAAAAAAAGAAAAGAAAAGGTAAAAAGGTCCAAGCATAATTTTCACAGCATCTGATGTCACAGATAAGCAAAAGAGGTCTTAAATAATCTGCACGTGGCCTGTGAACCACAGGCTGGACACCCCTGCACCCTGTTACTCCTTCCTCTCTCAATTTTGAGATATTCTGTTTTGCCATAAATCGTTACTCTTTTAAAAGATTAAGGAGTAATTGTTGACATGATTTTTTATTTTGCTAAGATGACTAAGGTGATGAAGTGGAATTTTCATTACTGCTCACAGTCAGAGTCTTCTTTTATATACGGTGGCTTAGGTGTTTGAGCAAATACATGAAGTTTTGTAACTCAAATAAATATCTGAGTTAGGTAAAGAGACCAGAAAGAAGGAAGCAACTAAGAATTTAGGACATAAGTAAAATATTATAAAAATAAATAAGTAAATGAAAGTGCACTTTCCAATATAGTCAGTGTGGTTTATGTCTATATAATTTGGAGAGGAAAGCAACAGAAACAAATGGCTGGGAAATGAACACTATAATAAAACAAACAAGCAAACAAAAAAAAACTGAAAGAAAAAATGGGATTTATTTAATGGAAAATAGATAATGAATTATACTGTTTATTGGAGAAACCCTTTATTTTCTCCCCTTCCCAGATTTCCCTGGGTCATGTTATATGCTGATTCCTGGGGCCACTATTTTTACTGTGTATTTGTGCTACTGACTTCTTAAACCTGAACATTGGTTTTCCATTTACCATCAATAAATTTACTTTTGGTAGGTCTACACAGTTTTTTGGTATAATGATATTCTAACTTTTCTTTAGTTATTGAACCCTAAGTCCAAACAAAATCTTCCCTAGATGCCAACCAGATAAAAATGGAAATGTAGCTGAAACAGAGCAAGAAAGGGTCTTGCTGAAATAAAAATACCCTATCAATACAGTATCTCCCTAATC
Source organism: Arctocebus calabarensis (assembly GCA_963573935.1). Taxonomy (NCBI): domain Eukaryota; kingdom Metazoa; phylum Chordata; class Mammalia; order Primates; family Lorisidae; genus Arctocebus; species Arctocebus calabarensis. The sequence continues at coordinate 23,220 of CAUYON010211172.1, read as the reverse complement.
CAAAGTGTACTTCCATGAACTTCCCCACTCCATCAGCAGTCTGTAGCAGTCATAGGATATCTTTTCGATGGAAAACCTTCTTGACTTTCCATATGTGGTTATGTGTTTGAACTGTTGTTAGCTAAGCATTTGTATTTTTGTAAAAGGCTTTATGACTGCATTTTGGAAGGTGTCTTGTTTATTTGGCTTGATTTGGTTTCTGGTTTTTGTTTTGTTTTGCTGTAGTTATCACAACATTTCCTGCACTAAATGGCTCAGCAAAGAAATAAAGTTGCCGTGTTTTATGGTGTCTGCCACAGAGGATGCAGAGCAGATTAAGGGGGTAAAATGGGGTAGGTGGTGAATCTGCTGTATTCTCCTGCCCACACATCAGCCTTGGGTTATCGGTCAGGTTCTGGGTGCTATGCTAAGGGCCATGGAAACAGAAATAGAAGTCATGGCCCCTGTCCTCCCATGTGAACTCTCTTTTTACTCCATGTAGGCCAAGATAATCTCTTCATGAGTTCTAATTCTCACCTGTGCCCAATACCGTCTGTGGAAGATAGAGACAGTTCTGAAAGCACACACTTCAGTGAGAGGCTGAGATGCCCTAACACTGCAGTCCCTAACCCTGGCCTGTGGACTGGTACTAGTCTGTGACCTGTTAGGAACCAGCCAAGCTCTGCCTCCTGTCCCACCCCTCCTCAATACCTCAATTCGTGGAAAAAATTGTGTTCCAATGAAACTGGTCCATGGTGCCATAAAGGTCCCTGTCCTTGGTCTGTTAGGAACCAGGCTGCATAGCAGGAGGTGAGCCACATTGAGCAAATGAGGCCTGGGCTGTGTTTAAAGCCACTCTCCATCATTCATATCGCTGCATGAGCTCTGGCTCCTGTCCCCTCTCTCACCCCCAATCTGTGAAAAAATTGTTTTCCATGAACTGGTCCCTGGTACCAAAAAAGGATGGGGACCACTGCTCTAACAGTCATCACTTCCTCCCAGCCCACAAGGCTGAGCATACGTAGGCAGAGCAGGTTGTGCTTTTTCTAATTGGTATTTTGAAAGTTAATGAAGAGGAGGGGAGAATAAAAAGCATTAATAACTATTGAATGCCTGTTACTATGCAAATGCCAAACTGTGGCATTTTAATTTAATCCTCATAAAAATTCCAAGACAACAGTATTACTATCTCCATTTAATAGGTGAGGAAACTGAGATTCAGAAAAGGCACTTCAAAGCCCAGCTTTCTCCAATGTAATTTGTGCTATAAACAGTATTTGAGGGCAGTGCCTGTGGCTCCGTGAGTAGGGCACCGGCCCCATATACCAAGGGTGATGGGTTCAAACCTAGCCCCAGCCAAACTACAACCAAAAAAAAATAGCCAGGCGTTGTGGTGGGTGCCTGTCATTCCAGCTACTTGGGAGGCTGAGGCAAGAGAATCGCCTAAGCCCAAGAACTGGAGGTTGCTGTGAGCTGTGACAGCACAGCACTCTATGGAGGGCAATAAAGTGAGACTCTGTCTCTAAAAAACAAAAATAAAAAATAAACAGTATTTGATGGGCGGCACCTGTGGCTCAAAGGAGTAGGGTGCCAGCCCCATATGCCAGAGGTGGCGGATTCAAACCCAGCCCCAGCCAAAAAACTGCAAAAAAAAAAAAAAAAAAACAGTATTTGAACCTAGGTTTCTTCAAAGGACAAAGGCCAGACATTTTCCATTAGACTGAACTATTTCTATGTAAATACTAGGAAAGGTCAGCTCTCAATTTCCTCATCAATAAAATAAAGACAGAAGTCTTCTACCTTCTTTAATCTATCATTAAATGGGAAAATATTGAACACGACTGAACAAATTCAAATAAGCTTGTGTTCATTCGGCGTCTTCATCAATTGTGAACGGCCACCAGCATATATCAATAAAATTAATATTTGTACTGACTCAGCAATAGTGAATTAATTACGTTATCCTACTACAAAGATTTCTTCTTAGCCATCTCTAACATTAAAGAGAGCAATACTACGTATCTTCTGCTTTCACCCATGACCTTTCACATTTATCTAAAGATTTTTCTTCTCACAAATGCTTCTTACCCTGAAGCTTCTGCCAGCTAATGAAGGTATTTCATGGACTTGACTGGCAAAGATATTCAAAGGGGGCCATGTAAATAGAATAGGGAAAGAAACCAAGAAAGTGGTTGGCACAGCTGAGGCAAAGAGACATTTTGGAGAATGTAAGTAAAAGATTAAGTTAAAATGAATTTGAGAAACAGCCTTAAGTTCTAGACCCAAGAGTTTAGTTTGAATGATAGGGATTGCAGGGTCTACCGACCTTTAGTTTTCTGTCCCCAAGTTTTACCAAGTTCTCTGTAGGCTTCTGTCATGGTTTGGATATGGTTGGTCCCCGCCAAAATGTTGAAATTCAATCCCAGTGTGGCAGTGTTGGGAGGTTGGGCCTACTAGATGTTTGGGTTATGAGGTCAGATTTCTCACAAATAGATTAATCCCATCTCACAGGAATGGATTATTTCTAGCCAGAAAGGGTTGTTAAAAAGATTCTGGCTTCCTCATTGTTTTTCCCTTGCTTGTCCTCTTACCACATGATCTCTTTGCACACTTCCCCTTCTCTTCCCATTTTTTGCCCTGAGTAGAAACAGGATGAGGCCCTCACCAGATGCAGATGCCCAGTCTTGGACTTTCCAGCCACTAGAATCATGAGCCAAATAAACCTCTTTACTTATAAATTATCCAGCCTCAGATATTCTATTACAGCAACACAAAACAGGCTAAGACAACCTCCAGTTTCCAATATAGTCAATAGATATTTTTCAGTCTTCATTTTGCCTTTTCAACAGCATTAAATGCTATGGACCATGCCTTATTTTTATTTTTCTCCCGTTGGCTTCCTTAATACTATGCTTTCTGGCTTTCCTTTTATCTCTCTAGCCACTTTCTCTACTATACATTGCAGGCTCATCTTTTGCCATGAACCCTTAAACATGGAATTTATTCCTGTGCCCTCTTCTTCTCTTAATATATAGTTTTCTCCCAAGAGAACACATCCACCCCTAGTTCATTTATCACCTAGCTAAGGATTCTTTCCCAAGCTGAATATTCACCTGAACTTGAACATCATAAAAGCTTCTAACATTTTCATAATGAAAGTTGGGACTGTATCCCCAAACATGGTCCACTCCTAGTATTTTCTGTCCAGTTTTACTAGCCAGAAACTCAAAAGGAATTCAGATATGACTCTCAATGTCTCACCTGAGCAATTGTTTGAATTGTGGGTAGGGAATACGGGCAGACCAATGACATGGAACAATAGCTGATCATGAATTTAGTTTTGGATTTATTACTTTTGAGCTTCCTAAAATTTCCCTACCATAAGAGTCAGATGTAGTGACCTGTGGACCAAGTGAAAAATTTCTGTAGAACAGGTGAGCCAATGTGGTATTAGAGATCGTGAAGGTTTTCTGTTCTTAAAGACACTTCCCCCCACCCCACTCTATGCTTCAGTTCAGTATATACATAATTGTGCTCAGTGTTTATTGAATAGTTTAAATTAACATGTCTCTTCTACTTTCCATTGGGAACAAGTAAAAGTCATCCAGTCATTTGTTCATTTATCCAACATCCTAGATTCCTTGTATGATCCAGTAAGGTCCACTCTATTTCAGGATCACTCAGAAATCTTTGAGGTGTGATGGTCACTAGAAAGAATTAGGGGAAGTCAGAAGCAATAAAATGATAACACAGACATTTATTGAGCACTTACCTTGTGCAGGTACTGTGATGAATGCTTTATGGACGTTATCTGATTTCATTCAGCACAACATCGTTAGGTAGTTAATCTTTTGTAACCCCATGTTATAGCTCTGTGAGTATAGGACTTAAACAAGTTAAATATCTGCCTCCAAGATCACAAAGCTAATAAGTGCAAAGCTAGAATTCCTACCCAGGTCCAACATTAGAACCCTTCCCCTAACTGCAATGCGCCATCCCATACCTGCAGAAACTTTCAATTTGTGCATCAGTATATTCTGCTGAGAGAAGCCTAAAATTGTCCCCATGTTTCTTTTTGCTCATTAAAATTAACAAACAAACAAAAATGACTTTCTCTTTGGTTTCAGCTCTTTAGTTGAAGGGAAGAGAAGGAGAAATTAAATGTAAGGAGAGTCTCAAAGTTCTGAACACACAAGCAAACAGCTTTGAGACAACTGGAGTTGTAACCTACAAGCGTGTGATGTTCCCGAGGAATGGGAAGGGCAGAGGGAACGTGGTAGCTGTTCAGCGTTGCCATCTTCCAACCTATTCAAGGCTGGACTGGGGGGAGATGTGTGCATACTGGTGACCTTGCCCTAAGCAGGAAAAACCTTTACCCCTGCAAAAAGAAGCTTTGGTTAAATGTCAGCATTTATGTGGCAAAAGTATAAAGCATACATAATTATAGCCCTAAATTTTTCTCCTTAAAAAAATTTTTTTTGAATGTTTGAGTCTGGAGTTTCTCAGCATTACTAAAGAAATTGTTACCAAACTACCCCCTCACCAATCAATTGAGTTCACCAAGATAGACAGAAGAGTTAACATTGCCTTCTGAAAAGAAAAGAACCTCTAGTTCAAGACACCTCTAAACAAACAACACTAACCTTGGAATGATTTAAGTGACTTCCTGAAGTTTCTTTCCCTCATTGATTTTAGAGCATTAAATTTAAGTTGGCTGACAATCCTTGGACTCTGGAAAAAAGCAGATGGTTAGTTTATGGCAATTTCTCTTAATGATTATCTTTCAGAAAACATTTGAGTTATGAGAGAGTATCTAACTTATCCTGCTGTTGATAAATAGAATTGGATGACACGTTCAAGGTACCGCTGCTAAGAAGCTTTCAGCGATTGCTGCAGCTCGACCAGGGATGTGCAGTGAAATAAATAACTGAAAGCAGCCTAAGAATTTGCAAGGGGAAGTTTATTCATAATATTGCTTAGCAAAAGCATCTGTATATTAAATCCACTTATAAATGTACACCATACCAGGGGAAGGTAAATGGGCTTGCATAATCCAAGTAGCATAGGAAGTATTAAATACTTCATGTTACTAAAACAGGGTGATGTCATTTCCAAGGTACTTTTTTTTTTCCTCTAGAAAATTGAAGGCTACATCCACAGAGTACAGGTAGGGAAAATTATTTGCTGTGGGAGAAACTCTAACATATTCACAGCTCTGCCTTGTATTAATGGCACAGCAGGAAAGCAAGAACTGCCCTATTTTATCTCATTATTTTTTAAGCCACAAAATGAAAAGGGGAACAGAGGTAAAGAAAAGAAGAAAATTCTGAGAAGCCATGGTCTTCAAATGAAGGAAACTGCTGCCAAGAATCACATTAACTTACTACTTGATAATTTATGGATTTTACAAAATAGGGACTCTTAACACATTTCTAAAATGGTGGAAGGGATTTTACACAGGATTAGGAAAAGCTAGAGGGAACCAATATGCATCAAAAATGAACTAAGAATTGAAAACTCACTTACAAAAAAAGGTTTCAAATCTAGCAAGTGGAAGATCTTAAAAAGACTTACTACGGTCTCCTTTCCCAGAGGGCTAATCTAGGGATAAAAGATGGTTAGGGGGACCACAGATGTGAGCCACGTGATTTATATTTCTCTGCCTAAACATTGTGGGCAATTTTTTAGAAATTCTCAACTTTCACTGTTAATGGTAATCCTTTCTAATTTTCTCTCCTTTATATTCTTCCTCAAACAAATCTGCATAGCCAACCTGAAATTGTATTCATAAAATTAACACTGAGCACGTGGGCAGAGGAAAGTCATAGGAATAAGTGTTAGGGTGCTTATGTCCCAGTGAACTGACTTGAAAGCTCGGGATGACTCTCTTGGTCATGACGAAGGGAAATCAGATTAGCCCACCACCTTCTCTCAGCCCAGTTACCTTCAAATTTTCTGTTTTATGGTGACCAAACATTTTTAAATCATCCTCTAACAAAGCAGAAGTGATCTCATATTTAGCTATCCCACTTTTATTTGAAAACTTTCCCTTTTCATTTTTTTAAGTCCTGATACTTTACTGGGCTTTACTCCTTTACCATTGAAGCTTCTCCGTCCTCACCTTAATGTCTGGACCTTGCCCATGTACCCTTCCTCCTGATCATCTGTTCACCTTATATCATACATTCTTGCCTGGTTCTTATTTTTCATGTTTTCTTAAAAATACCTTATTTGAATTTTTCCCTATGCAAACAGTACATTTTAAGATATTCATTTAAAAACTGTATGACTGTATCTTTAATACTAAGGTAATGCACAAATTAAAAAAAACATTTTAAAAAATATAAAAATGTAGAAAGAAGAACATTCAGCATCCTTCAGACAAAGAAATTCACTGTTAATATTTTCATGTGCTCCTTTGGACTGTTTCCCAAGATTTATAAAACCAAATACAATAATGTAAGTATTTTTTATATTCTCTGATGTCTAACTATGACAAGTATTTTTCTTAATATTTTTAATGTCTTTGTAATATTCCATTGCATTGATATATCTTAGTTTAAAAAATATTTTTAATCATTTTACTACAGTAAGCAGGGTTAAGGAAAATATTTGTTTTCTAAGTTCAGGAAAGATGTGTTTTATCTTTTTTTTACTTCTTTTACTTAGTTTGGCTTATTATTTCTTTAACATAGATTCTCAGAAATTGAATCTCAGTCTCTGGGAAAGGGTTTAGGGCCCTCAGTAATAGAGACAATTTGCTTCTAAAACAGTGATTGCAATGTCTTCTTTGTCCACTGCTCAGAAGTATGTGCTTCCACATCACTCTTGCAACATCAAGTGCTCTTGTTTTAAAAGGAATATTTGCTAATTTAGCATATGAAAATGGTTTTCACTTGATTGTAACTGCTAATCAGCACCGGTGCCTGTGTCTTCATGTTTTTATTTATTAGCCTTTGTTCATTCATTCTTTCACCCTTTTACCTTTCCATTATCTCATGCCCCACACTGCTGATTTGGTGTGCTTATCCTGATTCCCTTCTCACTTTTACCTCCCTATAAAGTTATTTTTGCAGTTTGCTGTTGTCTGATGTCCAGTCACTTGTAGGGCAGTGGGACCCAAATTGCATTTTATGATCATTTTTATGAGATGTTCTCAGCAGGCATCTTTGAGGCCCCAAGTTCTCTTTTCATCCCCCACTGTGAGAAACTGATTGGCAGCTGGTGATGGGCAGGGCACTGGTGCTTGGCACTCACAGGAAGCCCAGCAGGAGGTGCCCAGAGCAACAGTGGCTGAAGTGTGGCCAAGCCAGCACAAGGTGGGGGACCAGATGTCGTCCGATTATGTTCCATTGAAATCCAAACAAAGCTTCGGATTCAGGGCCATTTTCTTGAGACTCCGCAGTTGGAAACTGGCACCAATCCAGAATCTCACAACAGCTGGTCTCCCTGTGCTAGGGTTTATATGTTCCGCAGAAAACTTTACCTGTGTGTTATTGATTGGTTTTTGTAAAGCAATCAAACAATATTTCGAAGACCCAAAGCATACTACTGTCTGCTGAAAATAAAAAGAGACCATATATCACTGAATATGCTAGCAGTCTTATTACAGCCTTGGGAGCTATAAGAAGGATGTGTTTTCCTTTTTATTTATGCCACCCATGTTAACCTTGAGGTTGTGTACTGACACTTGCAGCTTCACAGTGACAACGCGGCACTCTTGTTAGAAGACCAAGCCCACTCTTTGGTAATAAATTATATTATAAAATAAGCTTTCAAGGGAAACCAGCAGATGAGAAATCGTGCTTATGTTTCTCATTATCTAGCTCATGTTGGGAAATCAGAGAGTCTTTCCGAAATCTCATTACTCGTTATCATCCAGGTCATTTGCATTTATGCCTTTCTCTCGTCCTCCTCCGAAGGAACGTGAACTATAAGCTGGCAGTTTCATTTTCAGAATAGCAGGGAGGAAAAAACAAAACAAATGAACAAAAACTACCCCACCCTAACTCCTCAAAATATCCTAGGTGGTGGTGCTGAGCTGCAGGGATAGGTTTTCATTTTAGAACAAAAGCAAACAATTCTTTCTTAAACAATAAGAATCATAAAAGCACTTCTGTTCTCATATATGATATTTGGCTGAGTCTTCCCGGTGTAAACGCAGCAGCTGGATTGTATGTGTTGCCTTTTTCCTGGCTGCTCCCCCTATTTTGGCCACCTGATAAGGCCTAGGTGTCTCTCCTCTTTCTCTCCCCTCCTTTGTCCCTCCGGCTGCCTGGCGGTCCTCAACCCAGATTCTCAGACCTCACAGTGAGATTGTGGAGCTAACTCTGTCCATTAGAAACAAACAAAATAAATTGTTTCCATTCCCCAAAGGAATGTGCTAAAGCCTTTTTCCTCTTTAACATGGATGCAATTTAAGCTTGGCAAGAGCTGAATGCAGTATACCTCACTAGGAGGAGAAAGAGTTCTAAGAGACACCCTGAGAGAAAGAACCAAGCACCCTTTCATCCTCCCTGGGAACTTAAAATGACAAAAAGTAAGCAGGTCATGCCTTTGGCATCCACAGCGTTTCTGCAGAACCCTCACCCATTCCTTCACTCCACAAAAATGCATTTAAGCGCTTCCTATCTGAAAAGCCTGTGTGCATGTTCCCTCCTGAATGTCCCTTCAAGGTACGTTTTGCTGCTTAATCTCTAACCCCACCACGCCTGGGTGTTCAGACATCCTTCAGTGCCATTTCTCTTCATTGCTCTGATTTAGAACCCTGCTTGTTCAGAAGCCTCCATAGGAGAAGAATTAAAAGGAAATAAGAATAAGAATATGGCCCGCTCACAACACATATTAGACAGAGATCGCCTGAGATCTGTCAAGAATTAATAAAGGGTGCTTAGCATATATATACTTGAGATTTGCTAAGACGGCAAACCTTAAGTGTTCCCAAGAGTTCTTGACACCCCCATACTCACACACACACTCTACACAAAGGTGGCAGTGTGAGGTGACGGGCACGCTGATAAGCTAGAGTGTGGTGATCATTTCACAAAGTATGTGCACATCAAAATGTCAACATGTACACCTTAGATCTATACAATTTCTACTTGTCGATGATAGCCCAGTAGAGCTGAATTTTAGAAAAGAATTTATCAAGAGCAACAGTATGATCAAGAGCCAACTTAAGCAGCTCCAGAAGAGCTCGGCCTCAAAGAATATACTTGTGAATCAGAAAAGTGGCTCAGTCTCTTTCAGTGGCCTGCCGCTGTCTCCTTCCTTTCCTTTTCCCGGTTCTCAACACTGTAAAACATCTGTTCATGGGTCTGAAGTTTTCCAGCATCTCAGTTCAGATTCTGGAAGCTCTGTTGCGTCTCCAGATCGAAGCCACGTCCAGGGAGTGTCAGAGGGAATGGTCCTCTGGGACCACACTGGAGAAAGGTTTGTCTTCCCTGAACTGCAGGGACACCTGCCACTCGTAATGCAGCCTGGGGTTTCCTGGGCATTCTTTATTCGTTGATAATATTTACACATTTATTGGATGGATTTTTACTTTTAGTACGTTCTTCCGTAACCCATAAGCCACCTATCCTCGGCAGCACAGCACAGAGATTTACTACAGTCCTCGACTCACTTGATTCCTGGCCCCAGTGTCCCAGGGCTATTATGCCTGGTTCATGCAACCTACATGCTCCCCATTCCATCCCTTTTTTTTCCCTTCATCCTTTGTGATCCTTGAAGCTGAAAAGATTCTCAGGACTGCAAGTTAGCGCTGACCTCACCCTGCTTCCTTCTCGTGTGGCTCCCAGATATCTTGGATTCACGACTATGGAAACGAAACGAACATGAAGTGAGGAGACAGGTCGGCTGGAGCAAGGGGTGAGGACAGGAGCTGATGAACAGTTGTCAAAGGTCCAGACTCCGCCAATGAGGGAGACGCCTGCTGAAGAGCTATAAACCCCACTTGTCACGCTGGGCACTGAGGACTTCCCTGTTTACCTGAGATAGTCTCAGTGGAGACCTGAGGCCTTGGTGTCAATGAAAGTAGGTTTGAAGAAAGATCCATAGCTGCATGTAAGCTTAAAAAATGTATCTCTGCCCATGATTAGGCTGCAGAGGCTAATGAAAATGTCACATTACTTTGGCTGAACAAAGTGAGCACGCCATTGATCTTATACTAATCTGAAGCTGGCCAAAATATTTATCTCTAATTAATTATATTAAAATAAAGGGGATTATGACCTGATATATATGGCTTGGGAAAATAAAGTTGTTTAAAATTTTTGTCTGTGGGTGAAAATAACAAAACATAAGGTTATAAGGGGGAATAAAACCAAAGGATGGGCTCGGCGCCTGTGGCTCAACAGGCTAAGGCGTCAGTCAGCCACGTACACCTGAGCTGGCGAGTTCGAATCCAGCCCGGGCCTGCCAGACAACAATGACAGCTGCAACCCAAAAATGGCCAGACGTTGTGGTGGGTGCCTGTAGTCCCAGCTACTTGGGAGGCGGAGGGAGGAGACTCGCTTGAGCCCAGGAGTTGGAGGTTGCTGTGAGCTGTGATGCCACAGCACCTCTATCCAAGGTGACATCTTGAGGCTCTGTCTCAAAAAAAAAAAAAAAAACCAAAGGATGGCTGGGTGCTCGTTTCTGCCTCCAGCCTCAAGGGAAGGCTCAAGGGAAGGAGCCCCAGGGCGTGGCCTCAAGGGAAGGAGCACCTGATGTCGTCTGCAGGACGGCATTGCTCCTCCAGCCTCAGAGCCAGCTGGGCCACAGCTAGATGAGACAGCAAGTGCCTTGTTCAGCTGAATAAGGTGTTGAGTAGCTACAGATTGATAATAAGCTCTGAAGAGTGTGAAGTGCCAACTCCACTGGATTAGTAAGCAACCCAGTTACATACATGTCAAGGAGGCACATGGGCCACGCATGACCACGTATAAGAGTACAGTGGCTGACTTCATAGCACCAAATTTAGGTGGGACTGAGGAATTGTACCAAGAACTGACTGTTTTCTTATTTCATAAATGCGGGTTAAGTCCCCATGAATGCTGACATTAGCACCTTCATAGCCCCGCAGTACAACTGTGAATTGTCAAGAATTCGTTCACTGCAGGTGTTCCATCTACGGATTTTATAAGCAGAACCTCTGACTAGCTATATTCCTTAGTGTTAACCATGTTTGGTGGATGCTGTGATGTGCCAACAGGCATCCATTTGGGACCAAATCACTGACTTCTCCAGCAGCTGGGAATGCCGCCAGTTTTAGCCCTGTCCTCTAAACCGTGTCCCCTTCCCTGAGGAGAGCTGCTTTATTAAGGTCAGGCCCTCTTCTCTGTAGGACCCCACATCCCGTAAGTGGCCCACGCTGACATAAAGACCTGGCCTACTTGCCTCAATTCGGGGCAACTCTGAAGGACCTTCTCAAGCTTCACAGCCCTGTAGGGTCAACTCAGGCTGCACCACAAGCCCACATCTTCTTTGGCAGAATTGCTCTGCTTTTTTGTTCCCTTGGCAGGAATTGATCCTAGAAGATTCCAAACTTTTGCATGCTAATTTCCATCTCAGGTTCTCACAGGGAACCTGACCTGCAACACTATAGCAGTCTAGATAGCTTTCCTGTAATTTCAAGGACACGTGTGAGAATGACTCAAATGAAAAAGACAGACTATGTCCAGTGCTGACAAGGATTCAGAGCAACTAGAACTCCCAGACACGGCAGAAGGGAGGGTAAGTTGGTGTAAATCACTTGGAAAACTCTTTCACATTATGTGCCAAAGCCGAATATCCAATTATGTCCTGTGAGCCTGCAGTTCTTTCCCCCAGCATATACCTAAAAAAAATGCCAACGTGTGCTCACATAGAGCAGAATACACAAGCAGAGCAGCTTCTTCCTACAAACCCCACAGATGCGTCAAGAGGATGGATAAATGAATTGTCTTGTATTCACACCGTGGGGAGCTGGAATGAGAATGAAAGCCAGCAAGGCCAACCCATAACACGAATGCCTCTCGCAAACATGACGTTGAGCAAAAGCAGCCAGACCCCAAAGATGACACGGCGTGTGATTCCATTCATAGAAATGTTAAAACCAGACAAGACTGATTCAAGGGCTTGAAATCAGAATCATGGTTGCCTTTGGGGGGATCAATTGTGACAAATAGTCTGAGGAGCATATTCTGGGAGACATGGGATGCTGTTTTTGACCCAGGTGCTGGTTGCAGGAGTGAGTTCGCTTTGTGAACTTCCATTGGTCTTCCGGACACTTACTATCTGTGCACTTTTCTATATATGTGGTCTGTTAATAACTTGAACAAAGCCTTGGAAGTGGCATAGGAACTGTGCTGTGCCCAAGGTAACGGAGATGTTTTCCACGTCTTAGGGAACGTGCTGTACCCATTACCTCTTGCCGCCTACCCTTCTCTCACCATAAGCATTGCTTTGTGTGGAAAGCATGTCACTTTCTGTTTGCAAAGCCAAAGGGTATGGAGAAAAATTTTTGAGCTGTGAGCTAAATTACCTTTTTCTCCCTTGACTTTTTGTGGTAATCTTTGAGAAAACACTTGACTATTCTAGGCTTTAAAGGCTCCTTCTGACAGTGTTGGCTTATGTCATGGAATCATTGTGAGAAAGAACTAAGGTATAGCAGATTTAATATGTGTTTAAAAAAAGTGCTTTTCTAAGTGTTTTAATTACATTTAATAGGTGATAGAAACAACCTGGAAGATAAAAACTGAAATCTTCTCCAGTCTTTAAGTATATGAGTGTGTACATGCATGTATCGGGTGTGTGTGCATGGGTGAGGTTATGTGTGTGTATTCATGGCTACGCCTGCATGTGTGTGTGCTTATGTGTGTGAATGCATATGTTTGTACCTGTGTGTATGTTTTCACGCATGAGAGTGCATGTGTGTGTGTGCATGGGCACACTTGTGTGTCTGCATGTGCACATTCCCTATTAATATGATGCCATTTTCAGGTGCATGTCACCCTTTTGAGACTCAGGGCTCTCTGCTTTTGATTACACTCAGACTAGTCCAAAACCTCTCTGTACCAATTCTAATCAACTTGGAAGCCACCACACGCAGGCATGAAGCTGTCAGATGTGAGTGTTTGCAGATGTCAGTGCAAGGATGGCAGGAATCCAGGAGGACAGATCAAGGCTGAGTCACTGAAAAGTACATGCCAGGGCAGCCCAGCTCCGAAGCACCATTGCAGCCCATAAGAAAAACGTGTCATGACAGGAAATCAATAACCCCTTGGAGATGACTCGTTTCTGAAATATCCCTCATTAATTATGCCAGTGCACGCTTGGCAACAGTACTTTGCTCCAGCATTACCCTAATGCTTTTTGCATGAAGCAGGATTATGACTGGTTCTCATAAGTCAAATTTGACATTTTCAATCGGGCTTTAAAGGTTTGGGTTATAGATTTTATAATGTTTCCATGTCAAACATAATTGCTCTTATTGCTGCTAGTAGACATTTGCCAATCAATCAAAATAACATTTATTTTATCATAAACAAGGTTAAATTAAAACCATTTGAAATCATCGTATTTGAAGACTCAGTGAGGAGGCATCTTTAGGATCATTGAGATTGGCTCCCACACTGAGAGAGAAATGTGTAGTGAAATTACAAAAGTCAATGGAAATGTGTTACTATTTTCACCTCAAAAAATTAATGCTTCTACATACTTTGTGAATATGGAGCTTTAGTTTGGTGACTTACTCCCATGTGAATATGATTTGGGGCAAAATAGCTCCTTTCTGTAATAGAAAATTATCATTTTGTCCCTTAGAGATGAATATATTTTTTTAATTACTTAGAAATTGTATTTAGGAACTTACTTTTTGTTCCTCTTAAATTGAAGGGGACGTTTCTAACAAGAGCGAATGGAAAAGTAAGATTTGATTAAGAGAAACTCAGATGAGTATGCTCCTTAAACAAAGCTGAGCATGCAACAGCCAGTTTGGTTTCTTCTTTCTCCCTAAAGTGTTTCCAGCGTACAGGTCACCTTCCTTCATGCTAACTATAGCACTATGTGGCATATTGCTATGCCATCTACATACCATATATATCTCATATGTATAACATATACATATAATTAGTGAGTGCTACCATGTAGGTATATAATAAAACTCCTCTGATAGTGTGGAATAGTAGAGGCTGACCTATTCTAAGATAGCAACTTAATCCTAGAGTCTTCATGGTTAACCCTGCAAAGTTTCTCTCTCGTTCACATGAAGTCAGCCGCCATTCGGTTAACCTGCCAAAGCAGCTTCCTTCCAGCGATCCAGACTCCTTCTGTCATCTCAGCACCTGGCTCCCTGGTCACTGTGGCAGAGAAGGTAGAGAGTTAATTCATACCAGCTTTTAAATGCGTTGGTCCACAAGAATCTAAACCACTTCTTCTAATAAGGGGCCTATTGGCCAGAACTACACCCCTCTGTGGCCCCAACCACCTGTGGATGCAGAGAAACCTAAGAGATAATTCTTTGATGGGAAGAGAATAACTCTGCTACGTGGACACAGCAGGGACAACATCCCAAGTATTGAGGGATTCCAGGCAGAGAGAAGAACATGAATGAAGGCATGAAAGTTTGAGGCCTGCTAGTGGAATAATAACATTTGCCAGTCTGCAATGTTATGAGATTAATGTAGAAAAGTAGGTTGAATCATATAGGGCCTTTGGTGGCAATGCCAAGAAACTTGGCATTCCCTTGAAGGCAGAGGGATAATTTTAGAGAAGGGACCTGAATAGTCAGAATTGTGTTTTTGGAGTGACATCCTGACATTGGAGGATGCTGGTATCTATGGACAAGTGCATTCTACTGAGAACGTAATTCCTGAGAAGTGGGTGAATGACATTACACTTCTAGTTATTTTTAAGAGGGTTTTTTGGTTAAATTTCAGAGGGCTCTTAACAATGAATTTCATTTTTCTATGGCTGCTCCCGAAACTTGTCACTTTCTCATGATCTTTAAGGAACGAATGCTTCATATTTTACCAACTGCAGGAAAATGTCATTAAATTTCTCTTTCCCCTTGGTGTCCACCTCTGCTGTATCTCCTTTTGCTCCCTCTTCTGTCACTCTTCACCTCACCCTCCAAAAATGCTTCCAAGATACTTGTAAGGAGAGTACCCCATTGCAAAGATAGAAAGGTAGCAGGAATCTCAGAAGGAGGATGCTTGTCTGTGTCAGCGGCTTGGGGTTCTTCTCGCTCCTTCCCCTCTACCTCTGTGAGGCTCTCTCCATAGTGGGATTTATCTTCCAACTTGAGCAGAAAGACTGGACTGATATTTGAATATAGGGGCCACTCCACCCTTGGCCCTTGACTCTTGCCAGACTGAGATGAGGGAGGGGAGAGGAGGGAAGGTTCCAGGTTACTTCTCTCAGTCACAGCCATAGATGGGGGGCCAGCCCTGGCTACTATGAGACTGTGCACTGGCTGTCCCCCAACCTCATGTCTTCCCAGTGTTCCACCAGCAAAGGAACGTCCTGGGCCCTGTTTAGAACAGTAGGCTCAGCAGTCCAGCTGCCTAAATCTGAGCACAAATTCACCACTTTCCAGTTAGATAAACCTAAGCAACTTTCTTAACTCCTCTGGGCCTCAAGTTTCTATAAAACAGAATTGATAGTAATCATATTTTGTACATCAGGGATTATTGAGAGAATTAAATGAGTTTTAATCCATATAAAGTGATTCATACAGTTTTTGGCAGGCAGAAAATAGATCTCACAAAGTAGATCTATTGGCATTAGTATTTGCATGCATTACATGAGCTACTTTTTACTGTAAGATCTCACATGTGCCTCCCTAATGAATTAGGTCTTTTCCAAAGTGAAAGACTTCAAATTTAAATTAGATTAATGGAAATGCATTCCCTGGAACTGTAATCCATTGGTGGACAAGGATCTTTGCACCGTTCTGAGATATATTTTAAGTACCTGGAATAATGATTGGCACATAGTAGGTGTGCAGTAAGGAATGAATGAAGAACAGGTGAAGAAACTAGCGCGGGAGTGGCATGTCTTGGTAAAAGCACAGGTTAGTTTGAGGACTAACGCTGGCTGCACCATTGACAAGTCCCATAGTACCTTTGACAAGTTAACCCCCCTATCTTCGTTCCTCCATTTTCTCTGGTAAAAAAATGAAGGTGAAGATAACTACTGTATTGGGATAGCTGTGAGAACTAAATATGACAATAGTGAAAACATTTAGTATAAATTCAGCAGATGTTAGGGACTCAGAAACTGCTGGCTGTTCTCATTACCGTGCTTTCCAAGTTTGTGCACATCAGTTAATAAGGGGCGAAGCAGCAGAGACAGAGAGGGGAGGGAAAAGTCACATTAATGTCAAACAGATATTTGCGGAAGTTACAGACTAGCTTTCTTTCTGTTCTTCTCCTTGTGTTGTCAGTATTAGGGTGTTTATTTATTGAAGTAGAACGGAAAAGGAGTGTAGAAAGGGTGACACTGTCGGTAAGACAGCTGCAGAGAGGTAGCGGGGAGGCTAAGGGAGAGGCTAAGGGAGGACGCTAAGGCTTCCTAAGAGAGTCAGGGGGGAGGCTAAGGGAGGAGGCTAAGGCTTCCTAAGAGAGTCGGGGGGAGGCTAAGGGAGGAGGCTAAGGCTTCCTAAGAGAGTCAGGGGGGGAGGCTAAGGGAGAGGCTAAGGCTTCCTAAGAGAGTCAGGGGGAGGCTAAGGGAGAGGCTAAGGCTTCCTAAGAGAGTCAGGGGGAGGCTAAGGGAGAGGTTAAGGCTTCCTAAGAGAGTCAGGGGGAGGCTAAGGGAGAGGCTAAGGCTTCCTAAGAGAGTCAGGGGGGAGGCTAAGGGAAGAGGCTAAGGCTTCCTAAGAGAGTCAGGGGGAGGCTAAGGGAGAGGCTAAGGCTTCCTAAGAGAGTCAGGATCAGGGGGGAGGCTAAGGGAGGACGCTAAGGCTTCCTAAGAGAGTCAGGGGGAGGCTAAGGGAGGACGCTAAGGCTT
Organism: Arctocebus calabarensis; assembly: GCA_963573935.1. Lineage (NCBI taxonomy): Eukaryota > Metazoa > Chordata > Mammalia > Primates > Lorisidae > Arctocebus > Arctocebus calabarensis. The sequence continues at coordinate 6,270 of CAUYON010211172.1, read as the reverse complement.
CCTAAGAGAGTCAGGGGGAGGCTAAGGGAGGAGGCTAAGGCTTCCTAAGAGAGTCAGGGGGAGGCTAAGGGAGAGGCTAAGGCTTCCTAAGAGAGTCAGAGGGAGGCTAAGGGAGAGGCCTAGCGTAGACACGGAGACAATCACGTCTCTCCCTTGACAGAAGACCAGAGGATGGAGCAAGGCAGAGAGGGGTGTGACCTGACAGATAAATCTCCTCCTTCATGTGCCTCTAAGAGCTTGATGTTTTGATTTCTAATATCCCAATTTCTTTCTCTTGCTTCTGTACACCATAAACTTCACAGAAGTTCAAACCGAGGAATCTCTGCCCCGTGCCCTCCAGGATTCAGTAAACTTAGGTCTCCACACTCTCTCACGCCTTGCAATGGTGACAGTCCTCTTAGTGCGGTGGTCCCCAACCTTTTTGGCACCAGGGATTGGTTTCAGGAAAGACAAGAGGGGCAGGAGGGATGGTTTAGGGATGATTCAAGTGCATGACGTTTATTGTGCACTTCATTTCTATTGTTACTACATTGTAATAGATAATTGAAATAATCATGCACCTCACAAATGCAGAGCCAGGGGAGCCCTGAGCTAGACCCTTCATATGCAATACCCAGTGGGGTTCAAGCTCCTATGAGCATCTGATGCCACTGCTGATGTGACAGGAGGCAGGGCTCAGGCAGTGCTGTGCGTGATGGGCAGCAGCTGTAAACACAGAGGAAGCTTCACTTGCTCGCCCACCACTCGCCTTCTGCTGTGCAGCTTGTTCCAGTCTGAGGCCTGCAGATTGGAGACTGCGGCTGTAGTGCATTTGTGCTGAGCCTTCACACACTCTTTCCTTGGCCTTGCAAATGACTCCCTCTTTTCCCCTTTCTTCTGTTGTCAGCCCCTAGTCACATTTAAAAACCCAGCTCCCATGTCTGCTGCTCTGTGACCCGACCAAGCGAAGATGAGCACTCTGGCCTTTGCACCCTCATAAGCCTGCGAGTCTGCACACATATCATCATACTGTGATGGTTTGTTGGAGGCCAGTAATTAGGGGTGCGATTCTGCAAGAACTGTGAATACTAATTGTGAAATCTTGGTAAAAGGACTGAACATTAGGTCACTTAAAAATTGCTCTTACATTTTAGGGTACAACACGGGTCATCTCTGGCAGCCCTTCACAAAAAGAGTTCCTTAATTGGTGGCCTACAGGCTGCCTGGCAGAAAAGGAAAGAGAAAATGCACACCCCACTGGAGCCTCAGATAATGCCACTTAGCACCTCATGGATATCTTCATTAGGAAGATTCAGCAAGACATCCTTACTGCCCTCCAGTCACATTAAAAATGCTTTTTAAATGCAAAACTATTAGCCCAGGGAAACATGTCACTGTCCTAGTATAAATGGTTTCTATGACGCAAAGTTGCTTTTAATTGCAAAGATATATGCGTGGCACTATTTGGTTTATTTGGCCTAATTATCAAAACCATATCCTAAGAGCTGTTGGGGCTAATGTTAGAATTGAGTAACCCCCAAATTTAATACTTAGCCTATAAAAAATTTGAGTTTTGGAAGTGCCTGGAACCTGCCATCCGTCCGTATTGGTTCCATCAGCGTGTTTGCCCTGGTTCATTGTTTCCAACCTCACTTTGAACATGAGGTTGCTCTGGCATCAGGACATCTGAGCCTGATTGTTAACTTTACTAATTGCTCAGTTCAAAATTTTCTACACTTGCTCAGTCCTTTCCTAGTTGTGGTATTGCAGAGTTTCGAATGACGGAGCAGCCAGTCATTTGCTGATTTGGCAGCCAGCAGGAGCAGGTATCCAATGCCACACCCAAAATTCACAGTCAAAACAGCTCTGGCAGTTTCTGGAGAAGTTCTATGTCATATTTACAGGCATCACCAAACCAAAAGCAGCACTTAAGAGAAGGAAGCCTCTGACAAAAGGACTTTCCACTTGACTCCCGGAGAAATGGAATCCTATAGTGGCTGAAACTGGCTGCTCCCTGTCATTCGAAACACTGCAATACCACAACTAGGAAGGGACTGAGCAAGTGTAGCAAATTTTGAACTGAGCAATTAGTACAGTTAACAATGGCGATTTCAGGATAAAATGTAGAGGCCAATTTTCAGAGGTCAAAGTTCAGAGTGTCTCAGAGTCTGCACCAGTTTTGTTTCCAAGCTGCGTGGGATGTCATTTATGTCTCCCTTGGAGAGAAGGAACCATCTTATCCACGGTCTGAGTTTACAGTTGCCCAAGGGAAAATCGCCCCCCTCTTGCTGCTGCCCCCACCCGATGCTGCATTGCCCTGTATTCTTTGAGCATTTGACTTATTTGGGAGGCCAGGAAGCTTTGCCAAAGGTGAGGATGAGCCAGTGCTTCCTTTGTGATTTTTTCTCAGGTTTTTGGTGTCTTCAGTCTTTCTATAGTTTTTTAGATCATGTTTTCCTAATGCCATGGGCTTTATTTTCAAACCTAGAAATTCCTTCTTGCTTTATTTGAGAATTAAAATTTCTCTTTTTTACCCCCTTTTCATTCTATAGTTTTGGCTGAGAGGCAAAAGGAAAAAAACAAACAAAATATTCAAACTACAATCTGAAGCATACAACTTTTTGTGTCTGAGGGCAGTTTTCTGTGTTATTTTTATCTATGGTATACCTGTAGATTTGTTGGACTTCACATGGACTCTCCCTCACCTCATTCTCCAGGCAAGTTCTGCCACATCTCTAACCGTGCCTGAAGCCTGGGTGCCCACAAGAACGCAGGTGCACACTCACACACGCACACACACAACCATCCCTTTATTTATGATCAAAGGTTGTCATGGAGATATTAAAAAACATACAGCAGGAAAGTTCCATAAAAAGGAGGCAAGGCCAGTCCAGAGGCCAGAAAGGCTTTATTAGAAAAGATCAGAGTGGAGCTGACTGGGAGTTAGCTCCCAGCTCTAAGAAACTTTCCTTGGTGTAGCTGGAACTTGGATGGGGCTCATAAGAGGTGGAGGAAGTCATCTTTTTACCTGAGTGAATGTTGCCGTGTCAGGGACCAAGCTCAGAATGACTTGCTTCTGCCGAAGTGTTAATCTGGCATCAGGGTCTTATCTCCAGCATCAGCCAGGACAGGGTAGCAGATCGTTGGTTCTGATGTTCCCCAGGAACACTGGCCTTGAAGCATCCCCGGAGTATGGGGAAGGGGATGCTGTGATCATGCTGTTTGGTCTCTGCCCTGCTTTCTATAGTTAGCGTCCCCCAGGATGGCTGCACTCTTGTCAGGGTGAGGATTTCTTCCCCACGACCTAGTGATCGGGTACACCTGGTGCTGTGAGAGCACTCCAAGGCCTGCCTGTGCTCTGCAAATAAGTGGACATGGGGTGGCCAGCTCGCTCAGACCCAACAAGCCTGGGACCTCACATTCAAAGGCCGGTTTGCTTCATACAGAGAAATGACTTTCACTTGGTGTTTGAATGTTCTGGGAGCAGTAATGTCCCATAGAGAAAATCTATTGGAGAGAAGGAGGAAGACCAGAGAAATGGCAGTTGAACACAGACTTCAAATCTTGTCTATTATTTTTTTGTATGATTTGTACACTCTGTTTGCAACTACTAATTCTAGGGAACTAAGATAACCGTGAGACGTCCTTATTCATCCATCCCACTTGCCTAGATTTGTACCAACCTACAGCATAGTTTTCAGCAAAACTTCTTCAAAAACTTTCCTGGAGTGTATAGGCCGCTGTTTGCCATCACTGATAGTCAAAATGCCTCTCCCAATACCCAGCAGATCCTTCTTGTATAGAGTGAACCTGTTTCTTTTTTCTTCTTTTATTTTATTTTATTTTATTTATTCATTTATTATTTTTGTGTGTGTGTGTGAGACAGAGTTTCACACCGTGGTCCTGGGTAGAGTGCCATGACATCGTCATAGCTCACAGCAACTTCAAACTCTTGGGCTCAAGAGGTCCTCTTGCCCCAGTGTTTCTATTTTTAGTAGACATGGGGTCTTGCTCATGCTCAGGCTGGTCTCGAATTGCTGCAGTGTGGCCACCTCAGCTTTCCAGAGTGCTAGGATTACAGGCATGAGCCACCATACCTGGCCATGAACCCGTTTTTTTAAATACCATTACTTTCCTCTCTCAGTATGCAACCCCCCTATTCATTTCTCTCTGTTTTTCTGATATTAATCTAGTAGTTGGAAGGTACAACTATAACTTATAAATAATATATTTCAGTGCATCCAAATGTGCAGGCTGTGTAGCTCTGGTGGTATGCCAGATAATTTACGTAGCACAGGAACCTAGCGCTAAACAACATTAAATCATGTAGAGAAAAGTTAATTCTCTCTGAATTATCTTTAAATCCTTCTGATTCTGTTTCAGAGAGCCTCTATCTCATGCTAGTGTGTCTTTAATGCTCTTCTGCTACTTACTAACACCCTTACATAACACAGTGCAGGCCTGGGAATCAGAGAGAACATATCTAGAAAAAATGTATTAAGATTAATTCATGTTCATGGCACCTTTGTGGCTATCTTCTATTTATGACAAGTGATAGTCCATTTATGTGAGTTTACATAAAGTTTCCCTTTAAATACATCTGTTTAAGAAACAATGTGAATTGAGTAAGAAAAAAATATTTTTAAATAACTAACATGACAAAGCCACACTATGACCTTGGTAGGCCCCAGGCACTTTGTATTCATGGGTCTCGTCTCACATCACTGGGTGTGCGTGTGTGTACATACATATATAACTGCATTGGCATAAAGGGGAACATACTCTTCAACTTGGAAAGTTCATTTGTCTTCTGATTTTAAAAGAAATTGAAATATTTTCATGGGCTCCTAAAAGTATCATGAGCCCTGGCTCTGTGTCTACTCTCTCTAATAGGTGAGTTAGCCCTGCTGTGTAGCAAAACTTTTAATATTAGTGCATCATGCCAGAAGTTTGAGAAGCACGAGTTTAATCCACTGCCCTCCAATCCCAATCTGGCAGAGAAGAATACTAAGCTTCCCAAATATGCAAGGACCCGCCAGTCTTAGAGTGAGGAGGGACGCACCCAGAGCCAGTTCTCAGATGCCAGGTTCCTGATCTTCCCTCTTCACTTCACTGCTTTCTTCCCCCCCCAAACCCACATTTCCTTACCATCTGCTTCAGGGTCCTCACATCATGATTAAGTCATAGTTCTGTTGGGAATCAGCCTTCTGCTCTGGTCTGAGGACTGCTGTGCATGGAGGTAACAGAACCTGGTGGGTCCCCTCTGCAGGTAGACATTTGCCTTGGGCGCCCTGTATGTCCTCCACTCCATCACGGGGAGCCCACATAAACCATGTGAGCAAAAACACAAAGGATGCAATAGCCTAAAATAGGTTTGGGCTTCTTTGTTTAGACACAATCTTCCAAATGCAGCTCTTCATCAAAATGAGCCACAATGGATGGCAGAGTTTGGGATGGAAGCACTAGTTACATCTGAAGCCCATGCTTTCTAGGACAGAGTTATTATGGAAGATCGTGGGTTTATTCCGTGGCTGTCAACCCTTATTCTTACTTACCTCTTAACACAAGTCAGATCTTGTTCTTAACCCAGTAACTCAGCGGCTGGTGAACTGTTCTGTTGACAGCGTATTGCAGAGAACAGTCCAATACAATTCTTTAAGAACCCCCACGGTAACCAGACATTATCTCCTTTTTTGTTTATCCAAAGTGGATCCCATACCAGAGAATAAGTTCTAAATGGTATTTGTGTTTGAGGAAATGAAAACAAATTATTCTTGAGTATGCTCCCAGCCATCTGTAATTGTCATCATACCACTAGAAGGTCATGACATCCTGCTAGCTGATTTTGTTGTTTATAATTATTAATATGACACAGGAAAGAACACATTTAGCAAAATTCATTGTCTATAGTGAAGATTTTTTTGTTTGTTTTGAGGCCCAAGCAAAAAAAAAAAAAAAATACTTCTAATCAGATGGGAGATAATGTAAGTGACCTTCAATTATGTAATCCTACAGGTTTATTGATTCAAAGATTATTCAACCCTGATATCTTTTTAAAATATAATTCTAATGCCAAAACAGGGCTTGATAGATGGAGGCAGAGAGGACTGGTTTTGAATCCTACCTGCAGATTTACTAGTTCTGTGATCTTTTTTTTTTATTTTTTTTTTTATAATTTTATTGAATCATAATTCTGTACATTGGTGCAATCATAGGGCATGATTCATATACATTCAGAAATGTTTTCATCGTACTGTTACAGATAGCCTTCATGGCATTTTCTTGATCACT
>CAUYON010211170.1:0-33184 GCA_963573935.1 Arctocebus calabarensis | reverse complement strand
GGCAACCCACGCCCTGTCCACTCCCCTCGAGAAAGTGTTCAAGAATCTGGACTCCGTGGGGGACAGACCTCCAGACCTCAGGGTGAGAGTGGAGGGGAGTGCCAGGAGTTCCAACTTGCAGGTAGAGAATATATACAGTTTTATCCAGCTTTATGCCTGGCAGGAGGGTGCACGGCACAGGGGAAGGAGGTCCAGTTTTTTTTCTCTCCCGTGGGGTAGAGTGGGAGGATAGCCGAACTCTGCTCGCTTGTTTGTATGGAGGTATGGCATATACTGCGAGCTGTTCTCTTGGGGGAGGGGATTCCCGTCCGCTTGGCGATGTGCTCTGTACCTTTTATTTGTATCCTAGGGGTCGCAGGTCGCTCCAGCAGGGTTGATGTGCGTTCCTCGACCTTGTCTCTTGGCTCAGCTCCAAACCATTGGCTTTCTCACTAAATTTCTGTCCTTTAACTCTCCTTCTGGACAGGAGCGTCTGCAGAAAGCTGGCTACAGACCGCCATCTTGGCTCCTCCGCATTCGGATATTTTGAGTACTCATAAGTTAGGAGATGTCCAGCCAACAAATATATGTAATGGCAAAGAGTTCAGGTAAAAGATTAGGGCTGGAGATGACAATGCCGGGATCATAATTTTATAGAGGACATGAGATGGAATCCTCAGAGGCAGGCAGAAAGCAGATGTCAGTGAAGGGGACTCCATTCTCGGATTTTAACTGCGACTCTGTGTACTGAAGAAATACTGTGGCATTTTTGTGATATCCTGTGGTCATACAGAATAGTCCTGAGCATATGAATTCCAGAACAATGCAGGATGGGGCCGTGTCCTGGCTCCCCCACTTACTGAACGGAAGATATGCAACCAGACCCATCGTCTGTCGGAGCCCTAGACGCCTCTTCCTCCCCTGCAGTTCAGTAGTGATCACCGTCACTACCATTGCTCTCCTGTTGTAGATGGGACACCATATCAGGTATTCTACACCCTGGACCTGGAATCCGTACGGTAGTTGATTATTCAGATCTTATTCCACTTCATATGTAAAGAAATTAGCTAGACAGGGCAAGTCAACGTCAAGGCTGTATAGCTGTCGGCAGCTGAGTGAGGCAACCTAATTCTGAAGTCTTGTCTTTTCTGGTACATACTACACTAGGAGGTGCACGTGTGTGTGCATTGTGAGTGCACAGATATTTAACTAAAATTCCTATGCTAAGGCCTGTACTAGTCACTGTTAATCATTATAGCAATATTTTTTAGAAAGGATTGTATTGTTCCCTGAGATTTTACGAGATTAAAAAAAGTTAGAGTTTATACACCAGCACACAAAACGCCAACATCCAAACCTATAAAATGTCTATCTCCAAATCCGTTGCAACACAGACAAAATACCAAGTAGTATTAACACATATTTTAGGAAGTACATTTTGGAGTCAGAGACTTTTGGAAATGTCTTTGAGAATAATCTGAAGGTGAAATTAAAAATACGCTTTATCTACAGTAGTTACAAAGAATATCAGCAGGTTGCACTGTGGCTGGTGTGACCCTTCATTTTCTCAGTCGTGCTACAGTCGGAGCAGCCCGGGGCAGGGGTCCAGCCAAAACACCCCGGGGGCTGGACGAGGACCCCGCTGAGCCACGCAGTAGTCACTTGGCAGCCCGGCAGAGTGTCCCTGTCGTCATCTGTGGGGCCATCCACTCACTCCAGCTATTCTTGTCCTTCTCTTAGGTCTAGCTGATTATTTAATTTTTCGAAGCTTTAATTATCCACACATCACTCAGTTTAGTAATATACACTACTAGAAATCATTCCATTTAACTGATATTACTTATTTAGTTTGAATTGTAGGATCTTTGGTTCTTCTAAATCCATATTTTTAAGGGCTTTTCCCCCTCCTTTTTCTTTAAAAGCACTTCAGTAACTATTTCTTCTTGGTTAAATGTTAACCTCAATTGTGTCTAAATAGAACGTTGCTTAAGGGAATACCAAAGACTTTCTAGTTGTAATATAATTATGGTTTATGGTTTGTTTAAAACGGACCCATGTTATTAGCAAACTGTCCCGTCCCCAATTTTTTCTCTTCTGTGCTAGTGTTCACTGCCATCTGGCTTACTGTAAAGCCTGATAGGAAACCCGAGGTCTACAACTAGAGCTGCCTTTAACTAGCTGAGAGCCCGGGTGAAACCAGCTAAACACTCCACTCTTCTGTGAAGTGGGGGGCGTTGGCGGCCACTCAGTGCGGTGCCTGTAGCTCTGTGTCCTGTTGTCTGGGCACATAATCAGTGGGTTCACAGGTTGACCTTTACTATTCAATATATCAGGTGAGATAATGAGTGGGGACAAGAGAGAAGCATAGAAATCTGTCCCCTGACAGCCACTAGCCTGATAACTCACATGTGGCAGCAGGACCCAGAGCACAAAGAGCCGGGCCTGTGCTTCCGTGGGGTCGGAGACCTTCGGGGGGAGAGGCGGGGGGGACACACGTGCTGCAGAAGGCTAGTCTTCAGCAGCCTGTTTCCACTGAGGTCCACTCAGAAAACAGAATCTTCACAATTACTCCTTCATTTATGCTCCTTATAAAGATAAAGCTTAGCAATGCCAAGGAATTAAAGTGTTTTCGTAGTCAGGTCTTGCTAAGCAGTTCAGAACCACCTTTCTCATTCATATTCGGATGACACGCAGTGACACTCCTGTTTACCCAGTCGTTATTATTCTACAGGAGATTTCCTGCTTCTATGCTAACACCTTTCCCCCTTTCCAAGCTGAGTCAATTATAATAGAACGTTAAGGAATCAGCAATATGGAATAGAACACACGAGATGTTAAAACACACGAGATGTGAGTACGAGATAACTTTATTGTGCAGCAGAGGCAAGACTTGGTGGGAAAAGATGCATGTGGGAAAGTGGGGAGACTTGGAGACTGAATCTAGAAATAGTAAGGAGGGTCTTGTGGGTAGAGTTGGCGCATTTGGTGTAAGACTAGAGGAACCAGGAGATAGTAAAGACCTTTAAACAGCAGTGAAAGTCATGTTTGGGAACGCTAATCTGCACAGCACTTTAAAAATATATTTTAAATTACTAGTTTCCATTTGGAATATAAAATATCTTATTTTTGCTCATGGATTTCTAAAACATCAAAACTAGTGTTAAGCCATATTTAGTTTTCATCTGTCTTGTTATAGCTATTTTAAAACTCACAGTGCCAGATCCTCCACATCTAAGTAAGACAGTTAAGGCTTCTAAGTTCCTGTTCCTTTAGAATGCTCGCAATTTTAGCCTTAGAAGAAGTTGAATGTGTGTACATTTTAGCTGATGTTAATTCACGGTGATTAAATCTCCCCCCCCCTTGGGTTTGCTGCTGTTAGTTTCTACAACATCAGAAACCTAAGGAATACAAAAATAGATTGAGCGAGTGTAGAGCGGGAAGGATCCTAGGAACATCACAGGCTTCGGCCATGATGCAGTCACGTGGGAATGATGACCACTGACTGCGTTAACAAAAGAAAGTGTTGAGAGAGGCAGGAAGAGAGTGCAGACTCACTGAGATCAGGAGGAGAGAAAAGAAACCAGTAAATATTTCTAGACTTAAAAGTTTGGAAACGATGGAAAGATTTATCCCTCTGACAGCTAACCCTCTGTGGCGGGTGAAAGTCAGTCCCGCTGTGCTGAGGTGCGGGAGATACCCAGGAATGTTTCGTCTTTGTCTGAGTACAAGATAGTTAGGGTATGTTAATGCTCGGGCAAAATGAATTTAAATTTAAATATATGTTTAATAGAAACCGTAAAAAGATTTACAAAATTTTAGGAGTTTAGGAGTCTTGGATTTTGCTTTTTGGTGGTACTCATTTTCTTTGCAAATAGAAATGGAATAGGACCTTCGAGGCCCCTTTGCATCTTCTAATTTTCTTCCAATAAAGCTGCACTTGTCTGATGAGAACATGAAGCAGGCGTCTGTACAAAACGTTCCCTGCTGTTTCTGACAGTGACTTTGCCTCTTCCTGATTTTTCTGTTAAAGATTCAGATAGGGCAGAGTTTATCGGTGTGTGCTTAAACCCTGCCAATGGCTTCCCATCGCTTTTAGGACTAAGACAAAATTCCTCAGGCTGAACGTGCTGTGTCTCCATGATGGCTGTGTGGTCTCCGCTGTCCTCCCCCTCCCTCTCTGTCCTGCTCCCTGCATGCAAGCCACACTGCCCCCAGGCTTCTCCTGCACTGAGGCCTTCCCACACACCACCTTTCCTGTCTGAAACCGCCTTCTCTGCCCTGCCCAGCCTTTGACCTGCAGCCCCCAGGACACATCCCACCTATTCATCTAAGACCTCCAGGCCTGGTTAGGTCACCTCCTATAACATCTTATAAAACAAAGACTGTTCTCTCTTGACACTTAGCACAAAGTGTGAGTATAACGAAGTGTGCAATTATTTGTTAAATGATTCTTCTCTAACATGTAATTTTTGAGGGCAGCTGCATGAGTCTTTTGCCCACCATGTATCCTGAGCGCCTCGTGTGACACAGGCTGACACAGAAGCAGGGCATGGGTAGTTCCTGTGGCCTTTCCTTATTTCCACGCCAGCTGCAACTCTGGGTGATGTATGGGAAGTCAGGGCAGTGGACAGTAACCTCCACGGAGCACTAGCCAGCACATTCCCCACACAAGAAGGAAACATTATTCTATGACTTTTTGTGCTGTAGAAATACTGCATCTGCACTTAAAAAAAAATCAAACAAGCATCATACAAATAAGCTTGTGCAAACTTGCTGATACTCAGATGAGGGTTATCCAATTGTGCTTACTTTTTACTTATTTACATGCTTTCCCCCCATATTATCACTTTTATTATAGAAGAAATTGCTGTTGACTTTAAAGTGTAGTAACCGAGGTATTTTTTTAAAGAAAAACTTGATAAAAATGGGTTCTTCTCGATGTACTAGACCAGAGAAATTTTCTCTTTTCCTCTTTCTGAAATTTAGCACAAGACTCTCCTTTACCCCAAAGTCAAGTTTCTACCTGTGCTCTGCCTTGAAGAACTATCTGGGGGATTATGTTCTGTGTTCATGGAGGTATGTTCTTCTGACACAAAGATGAACATTGAGACTGTCTCCTGCTTTTCTGCCCTTGAAGATCCGTCCCTTCTGAAGCTTGTGTGCATATGAGCCATTAGGCTAACCAGGCAGCTCACGGCCCTGGACCCACACACCACCATGCATGGCAGAGTGCCACCACCAACGCTGGCACGCATGGGAAAGCTACCAATTGTTCTCAAGTTTACTTCCAATATCTCATCACAGTGGTTTGCATTATATTTTTATTTTAGCATAATACAAATTTATGGCATTGCATAAGTAAATGTAGTGGAATTAAATTAGTGAATATTATTCCAAATCATTTCTGCATTTTCAAAAGGTTGTAATCATTCAAGTTATATAAAATCAACTACATAAAATTCAGGAGCTTTGCAATGACACCAACTTCTCAATACCTCATTTCTTTAAATCATTCTATTTTAACATTGTCAATTAAAAAATTAAGCACAATAATATACTCCTGTTGTCACTTAAAATGCATTGAATTCTGGCATATGGAATACACTTAGATTTTTCGCATCCTTGATTCAAGTTTCATAACCTAAATTTTGTCCTAAGACAATATATCCTTTAGTAGGTTTATTTATCCTGCTTCCAATTGCACAAGAACAGCAATAGCAATATCCTTAAATTCTCTCATTCTGTAATGGCCTGAGGGATGCTTTATAGTCGGTTTACCTCAAAGGCTGCTGGGTCAAGAGGACACAGGAAGAGGAGGACAAAGGCCCCGGCCAGGGCTTTCCATCTGCCATGGTGGGACTGCTGGAGCCAGAAACTCTAAATAATCCTGAAAAAATTCAGAGGCTTGTTCCCTAGAGAAGGACAAATCTTTCACAGTTGGCTTTTCTAAGTCAGGAACTAATAATACTTCCAACCTGCTTGCCTTTTGTACACACAAGTGACATGAAGTCTGAGTAATTTCTGCTGAATTGAACCTGTAATGAATGAATTTATAATCAGTTCTAATGTATTTGCTACCTAAAGTATATTAGCCCTTCATCAAACAGAATGATTAAAAGCAGCATTAATATGGGTGTATGGTAATTATTTCAGAGCTCCTAATTATTCTCCAGTTAACTGCAGAGAAATGCTGACAGTTTGCCTCCTTTTTAAAAAGTAAAAGGCTCCGTGGTCAGATCTGAAATGTAGAAATGTAGCCCAGGTCTGCTGGTGAAGGCCCAGGATTGGAATTATTATCATGTTAATTTTCCAAGAACTATTTTGGAATTAAATGAGTTCAGAGTTCATGGTTAGGAGTTCCCTTTACCTTGCTTAGTCCGGTTGCTTCCCCACTGAATCTATTTATTGCCTATGGAGATATAAAACACAGGGCTTACTCTCACTCCCTTTCAAGGTGACAGGAGGTCCCTTTCCTATTAACTCTAATGAGAGTTATGTGTGTGTTCCTCAGGCACGACAGACCCAATGGAGTTTCACGGTAGAATAAATCACTTCTACATTCGGGTTTTAGTGGTCTCATTTGCTTTACCTTTTGGTGCTCTGAGAGACCCATTTTAAGCTTGCTGGTATTGAAAATGCAATATTTGTTGTTTAAGAGAAACATAAGATGTAGTTGGATTGTTGTTAATAACTGTTATTTCTGTTTGAAGGATAAATGTTTTATCCATTGGGGAAATGATGCTGCTCTACTTAGGAAATATGTGCTCCCTAAAATGTGATTATCTACTTTTCATGAGAAAGTTATTGCCAATTACCTCTTATAATATTTCTTTCTACTTAAAATGTTTTAATGTGAGTAATTACATCAATTGTAACAGTTTAAAATAAAGAAAAAATGAGCCAGAGTGGCCTAGGAAAAGAAGGCAGCTCAGGATGCTTTATTTCTAGCATGGGAATAAGGAACTTTGAAATGAGGCAGGAGCTGCTTCTGTGACCCACAAGCCTATGCTCACCCCACTGAGAAACAAATGTTGAGTTTCTCAGTTTGCAACCCAGAGCCTCTCAGATATTTAAATGCCTTTAGGCATAGAGATAAAGGAAATATATTTTCTTTCTTCTTATTATCTGCTTTGGCAAAAACTGTTACTAAACCCCTTCTTTCCAGGGAACCTTCAAAAATTAGATGTGTAAAAAATCTGTGTTAAAAAAATCCTGTTACACTGGAATTACTAAAATATTGCTATAGTCCACATCATAGGAACAATTTAATATCACCTAACAATAAAGTTTTATTTAGTATCAATAGATGAAATTTATTGGAAGAATGTGATATAATCCTCCTCTGGGATAATGATGGCTTCCTGTATTTATAGTATTGAAGCAACATCTGCACCTAATTCATCATATTTATTACTGTGCAAGATGTCCTGTGTGGTGTTTGTGTGCAATCATTATCCCGTATCAGTTGAGAGGAGCATAGTCTCCTAAGAAAGAAAGGTGATACTAACAAAAGCCAATGTAAACTTGGGTCAATCACATGTGTATCCAAGGAAAATCTCTCGGTGTGTACAATATCATTTCCATGACTTCTCTTCTTATGCTATCAAATAGCAACTGAGAACTATGTCCCACGTGCAAAAAAAGTAGGAGAGTATATTTTAATTAAAATTTTCTTACTCCTGTATCACTTGTAGGCCCAAGAGCTAGCAATTCTGTCTGCATGGCAAGTGTGTAAAACCTCTGGCTCAGTAGCTATAGAAGCAGAATGATTTCCCATGGAAATCATGTAAATTGCCTTGGGTAACATAGGAGGGGAAAGAAAGAGACTTTCTATCTGATTTCATCTGAATCATCCAAGAAAGATATCTTATAGGGTCCTGAACATAATAAACAGTAATTTAATTGCAATACATTTAACATGTGCTTCAAAGTTTAGCAAATTAATGATTCAGAAAAAGATGTTTGATCTTACAATAGTGGTTCCTTAATATAGCCAAGAGTTAAGCAGATTAAGTAATTTCACACAAATTGGAAAGTAGATGGGGTTTTGGCAGCAAAGATACCACTGCATGTACTTTGTGTCACTAATTGATAAATAAAACCATAACTTTTACATAGCATCCTGGAAAATTAAAAAATGTGAAAAAGTGTATATTTATAGCCTTAGATAATTATATAAAAATAAAAACTTGAACATGTAATTTTTGTAATCTAGTATTTTCAATAATGTTTTAAAATTGGAACTATTTCAACTATTATGTTTTGATTCAGGAATTTAAAAAATTTAAGTTAAAATATATAAACTTTGCAGAAATGTAGCAACACTGTTGCATTAACATTAAATAATTCTGTAGGTGCATTTTGCAGTTAAACAGGGTGATAGTAAAGAAATGCAGATTTCTGTGAACCTGTAACTAAGTGCCAATTAATATAAATTATTGCTTTATTTATGTTTTCTCTTAATGAAATAATTGCTTATGGACTACGCATGCATATCACTTAATTTATTGTGTACAGTTTCCCTGTCCGTATTTGGAATGACCTTGACACTATGCCCTTATAATTCAGGTTGTCAACTACATCAATGTCTGCTATGCTAGTCTTTTAATCTTTACCAGTTATTACTATTTTTCAAGGCTATCTCTCAGAGCTGATGAATCATAACTGTACTATATATCTCTTTTTTCCTTCTGTTTTCTGGGATGGTGTTTTGCATTCTTTGAGGATTAATAATAGCAGGTTCCGTTTTGAATTACTAATATAATGCACAGTAATCTCTGAAAAGACTTCGAAGTCTTTCTCAAAATGTTTATCGATCCTTCCCTCTGAAGTACGCCTAGAGTTAATAATGCCTGCTTCTCTACTATTTGTTCTTGATATCAACACATGACTTTCAGTCTTTTTTATCTTCCTTTTGCTTCAACTGTTATTTTATGCATGATAAAATTACCTTGCTTTCTGCTATGTGGTTGGCTGTCTTTTAACTTAAGTGTTGTGTGTTTGTAGTGATTGCTTTTTGCATGAGTATTATGAAATGTCATACAGGTTAAATGGTTGTGGAAACAAAAAAAAAGAATGTGGGCTTCACTGGCTTTTTTGCGAGCTGGTATGTCAGTTATGTGACACTTAAAATTACTTTCAGCTGGCCTTTGAATTCCCCTTTGGTGTGTTCCTTTATTCTAGCAAATTAGCATATTTAAGTATAAAAACATATTTATTAAGCATTCACGGTGTTTTATACAATTATTCTCCTGAAACAAGATCCTATTATAAATAACTATACTGGGCATAAATCTACAGTAAGGCATAACTACATTATGTTACTAAGTTGATTATGAAACATAAGCCCTGACTTCGTAACTACTTTAATAGTGAAACACTAACTTCTGCTGATGGCACCTTTGCTCTGCCAAGTAATGAGATTATCTGTTGATGTATCGTGCAGGCTGCAAATGTCTTAAATTCACAGCTAATATTCAAATGAAAACAAATGGGGAAATATTTGTATAATGACAAGTAATTTTAAAAAGTCACAGTTTTGAAAAATGTATCAATTAATGTGCAAAAACCAAGTGTTAATGCTTTTACAAAAAACAGAAGAAAAAAGAAAACAACCCCAAAATGTTAATGTCTCCGTTTTCTCTAATGTTGTAATATTGTCCCACATAAAAGAATGAATTGGATCTACTTTCTTTCGTGTTGTCACCAATTTAAATTAGAAAAGACACTGAATAAATTACTAATAATTCTTTCAACTAATAGAACTGCTTATTTTTTTTTGTCTGAAATGGGTATTAAAAAATCTTTTCCTTTATTATGACTTGAGTTTTAAAAACATAATGTATTTTTTTATGCTGGATTTATTCACAAACCAAATCTTCTGTGAGATATTTTGGGGAAAGGGATTTTTTTTTCTTAAACATAATAGATGATCAATTATGATATAACCATTTCCCCATTCTTTTTGGAAATGTCCTTGAGAATTTTAGTATTTATATTTATTTTTTTCCCCTCAGTCTTGTTTATTCTTGAATTGTCTTTTTTTTTTCCCTCTATTTCTCCGTTCTGAATCCTAGGTCCCCTTACAAAGAAACAGACAGATGATTTAGGGGATAATGACGGTGCTGAAGATGAAGGTATTTTTTTTCCACCAAATCTATTTGCATGACAAGGGCCTCAATCACTTTTTCCACCCCTTTCTATTTTTTTACTTCTTGTCTTTTTTTGAAGAGTTGTTTTTAATTCCCATTTTTGATGTGTTTTGTCTTCTTGCTTGTTGTTACACATAAATTATACATTTTTAATTTTTTTAAAAAAAGAATGTTAAGTTTTATATTTTGATGCCAACCATTAAGATGTTTTAAAAGAGGGGCACTTTTTGTTTTCTTGACCTGGCTTTGGATATGTTTCATCCCACGTTTGACTGGACTCTGTCTCATTCTTTGAACTAACAATCTCCCCCTTGTAGCTCTGCGCCCATTTTGCATGTCTTCTAATCTGTGTGAATATTTCAACCAAAATCAAAATGTGTTTCATTTTTACATTTGACATTTGTTTAGAAAGAATCCCTCACCCAATAAAATGAAGGACAAATGAAAAGCTGATATAAAGTGTTTCTTGAGCAACATATTTTAAAGAAATGCTGTTTTCAGTTGATTTGCTTTATTGTGATATAAATACAATTAAATTATGTCGATAAGAAAAGGCATTATACCAATTCAGATAGCTGCTGAAACCTTTTTAACCACTTAAAATACATAAGTACTATGGCTCCTCATAGGATTTTTGGTACAGTTTATAGGTATTTCTTAAATGAGATTAAAATATATCTTTTAATTTCAGAGAGACCATTAATAGTTTGGCAAGTATCCATTTCCTACTTCATTAATATCCAAACTGTTTTCTCCTGCCAACTCTCATCTGCTGTGTAAGTCTAAGTGACGCTGTAGACATAAGTTCTCCTCCACTGGAATGACACTTCTCAGCCCACCGTGTCTCTATTTGGTGTTAAGCTGAGTGTCCAGAGAGGCCTGTAGATTCTTCATTCCACTTAGGACGTACTTTTCTCTTTCTTTCTTTTCTAAATGGTATCCTAACTGAAACTTTTATACCATGGTGACTAATGGAATCTCAGATTTAATAGTAAATTGTTAGAAACCTAGGAATTAACACCTCATAAAGATATTAATAGTATGGTAAGAAAGCTTTTCCAGAATGAAATAATCAACAACCAGGCCAGTACAAGTGCTAATTCTGTATGTTACCAGGGAACGATGAATCAATGAATCTTTACTTAATAATTTGGATTATTTGCATTTTATGTATTTAATAAATTCCTTTACAATAGAAAACAAAAATATAGTAGTGAAGTATTGAAAGCTTAAATATTGTATTTGATTTTTATAATATTTAAGAATTACTTTGATTAAATGAAATTATGGCATTTGATTAAAAATTCATTTACCATGAAGTCCAGCAGTGGAATACAGATTAAACACAAAGTAGTCACTAATATTGAAATAAATCATTGTAACTGCCCAAGAGTTATTATTTTGAATGTTAAATAGCTAAAAATAAGCATAATATGAAAAGGCAAATTGTGATTTTTTTTAACACTACTGGAAATCTAATGCATTCAAATATTCAGGACATTCATTTATATTTCTGACTTTTTTATTGAGCAATAATAATAATAATGCAAAAAAAGTAAAGACATTTATTGACCTTGTAAGACAAAATTTACTGTTCCCAAAGCTTGAAAGAAGACTGCTTCCACTTTGAGGTTTTGGAATCTGTTGAACCCTTTTGAAAACCCTTAACTCCTAAGTCATTTGTTATCCAAATATTGAAAGTATATGAGACTTTTTAGTGTGTATCAAACTTCAAATGCTTCCAGTGTAGTCACAAGCACAGTTGATTTGCTTTATTGTGATATAAATGTAGTCACATTACTTTTCCTGTTTTAAAAATATTTTGATTGCCTATTTAATGTGTTGTTTTTTCTTTTGGAAAAACAGCATTAAGTAAGACATTTAACTGTGTAGAATAGACACCTCTGAGCATCCATTGCTTAACTATGCAAAGGTGAATCTATTTCATGGCCCTGTTTTGAAGCACAGTTAGCATTTTTAAATAGCCATTTAAAATATTCTAAACCTCTATTTAAATTGGCAGACAGTATTCAAACTAAGCCACAAGAGTTATTAAATCAATAAATATTTTTAAATGCTTAGGAGTGTAGAAGTTTTTTTTTTTGTTTTGAGACAGAGTCCCACTTTGCTACCCCCGGTAGAGTGCTGTAGTGTCACAGCTCACAGTAATCTCAAACTCTCCGACTCAAGCAATTCTCTTGCATGAGCCTCCCAAGTAGCTGCAACTATACATGAGGTCTCGCTTTGGCTCAGGCTGGTCTTGAACTCGTTATCTCAGGCAATCCGCCTGCTTCTCCCTCCCAAGTGCTAGGATTACAGGTCTGAGCCACCGCGCCTGAGTCAGAAGTGTAGAATGTTAAAGCAGTCAATTCCAGTTTGGAATTTTACTTTAGGAATTTAAGAGATTTTTTAAAAAAATTTGAATTGTGCTAAAAAATGCCTAAATATTAATGTTTCAATATTTAAATGCAATTTATATCCTACATAGATATTTACAAAATTTGCTTTGTAGATTTTGTATATTTATTAACTAAAGATGTATCTTTAATCCTTCTAAATCCAGTTTAACAAGCAAAAATTCAGCCAATACTTCTATACGCTATTGGTGGTTCCGAAAGATAACTTGAGGTCCTTGCAAATGAGTAGGAGGCATAAAAACACGACTTGAAATATATTTTTGGATATCAGAAAAAGAATTGAGACAATACTTCACAATTTTAAACTGTTAAATTTCTGAAACACTGAATATGATCGAACACACTTCGTGGATTCTTTAAGAAAAAAGAGACTAATAGACATTTTTAAGAAATTTCCGGTGGCACCCACAGCTCAGTGGGTAGGGTGCTGGCCATATGCACCCAGGCTGGTGGGTTCGAACATGGCCCAGGACAGCTAAACAATAATGACAACAGCAACAGCAACAACAAAAACAATAGCCAGGCATCATGGTAGACACTTGTAGTCCCAGCTATTTAGGAGGCTGAGGGCAGAGAATCGCTTAAGCCCAAGACCTTAAGGTTGCTGTGAGCTGTGACACCACAGCACTCTACCTAAGGCAACAGCTTGAGACTCTGTCTCAAGAGAAAAAAAACATATTTAAGGAATTCTAAAATTTTAGTTTATTGGAAAAATAAAATAGTTCCTAAAACCTAAAATCAAGATGTGTACTCAGATTCCAATTTGCTTTTTTTTTACAACTTGAAGAATTTAATTAAAATATTTTCTTTAAAAACTGGAAGGAAGGAGAATCATCATAGTTGTATTTCCCCTCTCTTTAGAGCCCTTGTGCTTAGCAAGGCTCAAAAACCTTGAACAACCTTTGGGTAAATGAAAAAAATAAAAAAAGAAATTTAAAAATTTCTTGAAACAAATGAAAATAGAAACACAATCTACCAAAGCCAATGGGATTAAAAAAAAAAAAAAAAAAAAGCCTTAACGGGGAGATTTATTGCAATAAGCACTTACATTAAAAAAGTATTAAAACTTCTAAAACATTGCAAATAACAGAAAATATAAACAACCTTGGTGAACATTTGTAGTTTTTACTGGAACTGAGGTAGTATTGTAAGATCTCCCGGAAAATTCTCAGACTTCAGTCAGATTGACAGTGGTTGTTTTAGGCAAAAGGACAGATGTTAGGTTATAATCCACACTCATCTCCTCCTCCAAGTTCATGGTAAGTAAGAGGGAGGCATGACTTGGTGCTAACAAATCGTTATAAATTACTAGCCTGCATTTGATGTATTTGCACTGAAGGTAAATGCCCGCAATATCATTATTAAAATGATTACCTTAGCAGGTAGTATTCAGCGATAGACTGATATATCAGTTTCTTTTATAAAGATTCTGGTTCTTTTGCAAAGTAAATAGTTGTAATGTAAACTGCTTTCATTACTATTCACACCCAAAACACAGAAAAGTAAAGCCTAAGATAAAAATCTTTGATAAAACACTATAAAAAGTAGAGCCTAAGGTCTATCACGCTGACAATACACTATCTAGGAATTCCAATTTTTCTGTAATAAAAAATTTCTAGTTTCCCAGACATTATTAGCAAATTAATGGTGGCTAAGTCTAATAATTTTACTTATTTAGTAATTAATACTTTTGATAGAATTAACATCAGGGTTATAGAACGTTCTGGAAAAGAACAGTTCAATATATTAAGTTCTTATGCAAGGCTGAAATCTTGGAAAAGTTTGCAATGAGAAATTGGAAATTAAGATCAACTCAAGCTATTCTTTCAAATCTAATTTTCAGAGAAAAATAAGAGATACTATTCAAACATTTCCTAGAATCTGCTGTCATATTATCAGTGTTCTCTGACAATGTCCACTTCATTTTGTTATTAGGTATAAAACGTGGCAGGTCTTCTCCACGTGTGGCTGGATTGTTTTCCAGGTGAACAGAATGGTTCTACCAAGGTTTCATTACTGTTCACAGTTGGTGCTTTGTAATTCTATGTAATTTTAATTAAAGAAGAATTCTGAAACAGCCTCCCTCTGTGCCACCTCCAAGCATACAATTAGCAGAGTACAGTGTCTGCTGTGAACAGCCAGTTAATGATTTCAGTTTAATAATTTATATTGCTGCTTCAGTCCCAGACACAGTAGAAAAATAAGAAGCTGAAACTCCACGCAGCACCCAAGCATTTAAGGTGCATGGTTTAACAATTTCAAAAGGATTACTTTCCCGGTGTAAGCCTAACATATCCACAAGCCCTCAAATCTTTATAAATGAGTGAATACCATTTTCTCTCCCAAGGATTCAAGAAGAAAGTAAATTTAGATTTCCCTCTTAAACGTAGCTGTTTTTAGGGTGTGATTTCTATGTTAACTGTCACTACTTTAAAACAAGACATGCTTCCCAAGCACAGCCTTGAAAGGGTGAGGGGTGAAAGTAAGTTTATACAATGGTGTCAAGTCTAATTTAACATAGACTTTTTAAAAAGTCTCTAAGTTCTGCAATGAGCCATTTCCTAAGTTAAATAGTCCAACAAGCAAACTGAGCTGTAGTTCCTAAAATCTTTTTTTTTTTTTTTTGAAACAGAATCTCACTGTTACCGGGGCTACAGTGCCATGGCGTCATGGCTCATAGCAACCTCAAACTCTTATGCTCATTTGATATTCCTGTACCTGCCTCACTAGTAGCTGGGACTACAAGCACCCCCAAAATGCCTAGCTAGCTTTTCTATTTTGAGTAGAGACTGTTGCTTGGGCTGGTCTGAAACTCCTGAGCTCAAGGGATAATCCCGCCTTGGCCTCCCTGAGTCCTGGGATTACAGGTATGAGCCACCACGCCAGTTTCTAAAATGATTTTTCATTTATAAAAGTCACTCTATAATTACAGTAGAAAACTCAAGGCATTTACAGTAGTCATTCTTTTTTATAGGTAATAAGAAGCATTCTCTAAATCAGGCATCCTCAAACTTTTTAGACAGGAGACCAATTCACTGTCACTCAGACCATTGGAGGGCCGGATTATAGTTCCAAAACAAACACAACACCCGATGAACACAGTCCTATGCACACTGCACCTATCTGATGTTCACGTAAAAAACAAAACGGGAACAAATACAATTCACACCGCTGCTTGTGGCCCGAGGGCCGCAGTTTGAGGACCCCTGCTCTAAATAACATCCTTGGATCTTTCAATGAATTTATATCATACTGGGCCATTCTGAAAGCTGGTCTTTGATTTTTAAAAAATGTAGGAGACTTAAATTTGATAAAAAATATCAAAATCAAAGGAACAAACTATACTACTAAATGATATTTTTTAATATTGGCATTAAAAAAATATACTCGGTCTAATTTTGTTTAAATGGTGAGTAGGAAAGGCCAAGGGCTATCACATAATGCTAATGTTTTTCATATACATTGGTAGTCATATAGATACACATACATATTTCATTTAACATAACATATAATTAAAATCATTTTTGCCCATTTATAGTTTAGCCCTTTTGCTATAAAAATCAGTGGATTTTAAATACTAATTAAAATCATCTCGTGTTTCTCTTGTATATAATTTCTAGATCCTTATGAAAATTACATAATTGGAGGAAATTATCTTTAAAAAGCAAGTATATCTGACTAAAATTCAGAGCTGAAGAAATCCCCTGACCTCACCTTAAATTTTAGAACTTTACCCTTAGCTCTGTCCTGTTTCGTGCCTGCAGGATGAAGCCAAAGTGGGCAGGAGAAGAGGATGTTACCTATACAGCGTGGTGAAAACCAGAATTCATTCTGTTCCTTTCTCTCAAAAGGGGGGGGGGAAGGTGGAAGGAGTAGACGTCCCCAACTCCCTAAACTGTCCTTCAAACAGCATTGCCCTGAATGTGACAGCAGGAGTGACCAGGTACACAGAGCCTCGCTGTCCCAGCATTCATCTGACATTGGTTAAGTAGTGAAAGAAAACTTATTGCAATATATAACAAAATCCTGTAATTACATTCGCAAATCGGAGCATAGATGACTTAATGTGCTTATGTTACATTTGATACAGAGCTGTACAGTAAATCTACAATGAAAAACCAGATTGTTTAACAAACAGAAATAACACCATTGTCCTTACAGTATTATTTATGGTTCATAAATTCCCGTGAGGTTATAACATTTTAAAAAGTAGTCCTAAGAGCCATTTTTATCCTTTTTTTTATTTTTTTACTGTTGTTTTACTGTCACTTCCGGATGGAATCAAAATGTACTAAAATTCAAACTTCATTTCAATTTGTCTAAGTTTTATAATTTGGTTTGTAATTTGTAAACAAAACAACAGATGCCTGTTGCTCTTTTCCACAGAACTCTTAATGTAAGTTGCTTAAGAAACACTTTAATGAAAACAGCAATTTAAAAAACTATTAAAATCATGCCCTCTTGTCTCTAAAATGGAAAATAAATTCTCTGCTTCATTGTATTTGCTTTTTGAGATACGAACAATTGCCAACCATTTGTTTTCCAGATATTCGGGACAGTGGGGGTCCCAAACCAGTGATGGTATATATCCATGGTGGCTCTTACATGGAAGGGACTGGGAATTTATATGATGGGAGTGTCCTGGCCAGTTATGGAAATGTGATCGTGATCACCGTCAACTACCGCCTGGGGGTACTTGGTAAGACGTCTGTCTTTTGTTTTTCTCCTTTACTCTATGAAGTATGCGATAGATTTGTTTTGACTTGTTTTGTTCTGTTTTGGTTTGCTCCATCCATTTTTTCTATGCTTATTGACATTTTTTGAACAAAAATTTTTGATTATCTCAATGAAATCTATAAAAGTTCATAAAGTGCTTAGTGAAGGACAGCTAGGGTTGGCTTTAAGATGTGAAACTAAAAGGTAGTGAAATTATTCACATTTTTATGAAGTACGCTTTATAGTTTGACTTTATAAAATTGTGAAAGGCAATAATGGCAGGCCTTACTAAAGATGTGTTAGACCCTGGCTAAATCTTGCCTCCTTCTGCTTTTCCTTGCCAGAGTGCTGTGAAATTGCCTAACATTTACCATGAGCTCAGAGGCAAGTTTATATTCTTTCATATTGTATGAACTGTCTTTGGGGAATGATTGTTTGTCACTGCTGTAGAAGTCTTTTTGCATTTTGGTTTTGGTCCCATAATAATTAGTAGTATTTTCTTTTAAATCTATTGTGATTGAATCATTTGGGAAAACGTACATTCATTTTATAAACAAAGAATTTAATTCAATAATGTATACTGTTTTCAAAAAATTATGAAGATTTTCAGTTCTAAAGACAAGTATAGAGGAATATTATTTGCAAAATAACATATCAGGTACTCGAAAATAGGCATGTTACTTTATGTAATAATTGATTTTTTAAAGATAAATTTGCTTTCTATTGTGTTTTTTATAGTATTATAATTTGTGAAATGAAATTGCTATATTATTTAATAAAACATCTTTGTGGTGTATTTAGTTAAGAGAATTTGCTAACACAATCCATTAACAAAAGATTTTTTAACCTTAATTATTAGGTTTTTATTCCATATTATAAATGTAAAGAAGTATAATTTATAATTCTATTTATATACAGAGGTACCTCACCCTTTCGTTTTTTCATCTAAAATGTTTTGAAAAAGGAATTTGAATTTTTTTGTGGTAATTGTTAATGTCCTATGTTTTATCTGTGTTGAGAGTCGGGTTTTATCTTTTTCAATGTTAGTTGGTATTAAACTAACTCCTGTGTAATTATAATTCTGTTTATGTTCATCACAAAATATTTTAAAAGGAGAAATAATTTTTGTTAATGAAGTTTATATGTCTGGGAGAAGGAGATATTTTAGAAATCTGAAGGCTAAGTTTTGACACTTTTCCGATTTTCTATTTTGAAATTTGGAGTATGGTGCATTATACAAGAGATACGCTGTATCATTGTGGGTATGAAATATTTCTATAACTGATCAACGCATGTTGGTGCCCTGTAGCATCTATCCATTCATTGCTTCCTCTGTTCTTAGGGTTTATGTGGGCAGGGATGCATGAGTAACTTCTCAATAACAGAAACTCTGTACATGAGAAGATGCATAAAGAAGTTTTCATAATAATTCTTAAATCTTACATCTTGGAATTCTTAAATGTTATCATTGTCCTTCATTTCTTATAAAACATTTTAAGATGAGTCTTCAATGTTTTAAATACCTTTAACTTCAATCATTGCATCATTTACATCTCAGTTGTTTTATTGATTATTATTTTTATGTTGTTCCACTTCCTCAAGTTGAAGATCCACAACAGTGACCAGTTTGCAAATTGAAAGGTTTAAACATAAATGTTAAATTATGATAAAGTGATTTTGAGAACTTGAGCATCCATTTAGCTTTATGTATTGTATTTAAAAATACCTTTTGGCCTCACCTTATGCTGCTTCTTTCTGTTATTGATTGTATTTACATCAAGCAAGATTTCATAAAATGAACTTTGTAGTTATGTTAATATAAGTTTTGCTGGGTTTATTTTTTGATTTATTCAGAACTTGCAAGGACTTGATTTCATTCAATATGAATTTGACTTTCTTGCTCAGATCCTATCTTTACATGCCACACTACATGAAGAACTATGTCAATTGCTTGGTCTGTGTACCGGGCAGGTAGTGCTGGTGTTGATTAAGGATGATTTTTCCCAGTGTTACCTTATTGCTGTAGCCCTCCTGCCATCTAGGATTTAATCTTTAATTGATTCCTTTGTTCCCCTTCAACACATCGTTAATTTTCAGCTCAAGGCTGTCCTTTGTAGACCTCTTCTCAATAGTACAAAGTGCAAGACTTGGCCAGGGAAGCATTCTTAGGTACATGTTAGGACATTAGTTCTAGGAAAGATGTATTTCTTCTTTTCTTCCTAAAAAGAGTGTCAGGTCTTATGACAACGTACTTGAGTGAATAATTTATGGAAAAGAAAGTTTGGGAACATTTGTTACAGCACTCTTGGCAGGAGTGATACCCCCAGATCAGCCCGTCTGACAGCAGGACTCCAGTAGTAAACACCACAATATCCTCTGGGGCTGTCGTGGGTAATCTGGCCCACAGTGAAAAATAGGCTAGGCATTCTTGGGTGTGGAATCCAAAGTACAGCTGTCTAGCTTCACTTGAGAGAGTATTGGAAATTTAGTAGAAAATAAGATTTGACCCACATTAGAGAACATCGTGCGTTGCATTTTGATTGAGGCATTTTGATGTGAAGGAAATTAATTTGGTGGTCCAGTTTACAAAATGGCTAATTACTTTGAGGCGATTGATGGAAAAAAATCAGGATGCCTACGACAGGTAATATAATTAGTGTTGATTTTAATTTGTCAACCCAGGTACTAGGGAAGGAGAAAAGTTTGGGGAAGAGGAGAGTGTCTTATGAGTTTGGGGTTTTTGTTCTTTGTTTTTATTCTTGTTTTTAGTGATGAGTGAGAAAGTGATAATGATTCAGTTATAAAGTTTACATAGCTACCTAATAGCCTCAGTTCCAGTTTAAAGCATTTCATATTTAAAAGAAAAATTCCTTAGAAATAAGAATATCAGAGAAGAAAAAAGATCTTCCCCTGTGCTCTGATAAACTAGTAATAGATCTGAGTTGGTTTCTCCAGCAACACCATCCTTTGCAGTTCTCTGCCGAGTGGTAGTGCAGACTGTTGCTGCTCTGTGTATGATTTCTTCCCCTAGAAAAGCTATTAGACATGATAAGGAAAACTGCTAGTAAGTTTGACAAAAAGGCAAGGGAACACCGGACCCTGCCTGCCCATGTCACTTCCTCAGTTTCATTGTAGAGCCTCTCATTTATTTATTTATCTCTCGTTTCTTATACGCTCAATGTTTGCCCTTTTTTCACTTTCTGGTTATATGCGTCTTTGTCCTCAAGCAATTTTGAAATAGACTCTTTCCATATTTGCTTTCTTTATTATTTAAAACATTAATATTAAATTAATATTAATAAAAATTATTATTTAATACATTAGTGTCTATTATCTAATACATTGTTCTATGGTCCTTTATAATGTATTTAAATTTATTGTTAGTGGAGTATCTTAGGTTATGGTTATTTTTATAAATGATCATCTTAAAATCATGGGGAGAAAGGCTATATATGTTATTGAAATAAAAAAAAATAATAAATTTTCTGATTGTAATGAAGGTAAAAGTATTCCTATGGGCAAGATTTGGAAGCAAATATAAAATCAATCTTTCACTGTTAGGATGAAATTATGCACTAGATATTCTTATAAATAGAAACTATTCAAGTCATAGTATATTTACAAATCTCAAAGATGAAAAAACATATTATGTAATTTAGTGTTAAAATGTGTTTCAGCCACCTCTCTAAATTTAGAATAAATGTACAAGTTACTTGTACAATAAAATGATAGTTTTTATACCACTATAAGGCTCTAACTTGGGACAATATAAGATTTCTATCTGTTGGAAATTTTACTTTTATCTTAATGCAGATATTGTGGAGACTAATAATAGTCCAATTCTTAGTTCTAGTCTATGTGATTAATTTTAGAATAAAGTTATTTTAAATATTTCAGAAGTAGTAATATTTATCTGGATATTTAGCAAGTTTTAGGGAAAGCATCTAATTAAATATTTTACTTGGAAAACTAATGTCTATACCACACATTCATGAAAAATGATTTGAAGTGATAGCCGATCCACTTGTGGAGATTCACATTCAGTTTACTCTATAATGCTATCTGAGGCTCAGTCATTTAGAGCAAGCTTTTGTCAACTTTACTGCACATGGATTTCACTGAACACCTAAATTTATTTTTATTCCTTCAAACATTATTAATGAGACTTGTTGGTTGTAAGAACTAGATTATGCATTGATAACATTCTGAGTATTATAAAACAAAAGACACAAATAAATATAAGTCTGATGTGGCCAGTCATCAAATCAATGACCCTTCTTTTCAGCATTATACATCTTCTATGAGAATAAAAAAAGTTAGGACAATATGGGTTTTTTCTTTAAAGAGCTTTTGGTTAATTGAGAAGAGAAATAAAGAGTTAATAAAGAATAATAATTGGGGGTGGTACCTGTGTCTCAAAGGAGTAGGGCGCCAGCCTCATACACCAGGGATGGTGGGTTCAAACCCGACCCCAGGCAAAAACTGTAAAAATAATAATAATAATAATAATAATAATTGATATGCAACTTTATATTTTATAATAATATATTTTTATCAATCAACCTATATGGAGTCACTTGATAAGGAAAAAGAATAATCAGAACACCACAAAAGTAAAGGAGCAAAGACTTTCAATTAGATTAATAAGAATATAGGAATTGAGTATTTGAATATACTTATTGAGTATTTGAGTGAATTGAATATTTGAATCTAAATAGCATAAAAGCCAGGAGATTTGCTAAGGTCTATGTAATGCTCATTATGTAAAAAGAAAAGCATATTAATATTTCTAGTGGTACAATGTTTTGTTGTTATTATTCTTATTGTTTGTATTCTTTCTGTCTGTCTCAAAAAAAATTCAAACTTCCCAAAACCTTACAACAAAAAACAAATAAAAATCTTCAAATGTGACTTTCCAGACCAGGCGTAGTGGCTCACACCTGTAATCCTAGAACTCTGGGAAGCCAAGGCAAGAGGTCAGGATTTTGAGACCAGATACAGCAAGTGGGAGATGCCATCTCTGCTACATACAGAGAAGTTAGCAAGACCCTGAAGAATGAATTATCCTGGGAACGCACTGAAGAGAGGACATCCTTTTTTGGGAAATTTTTATTTATTCATATTTTTTCTAATTTGACAAAGTAGAAGTAATTTGTGACAAATATACATATATAAGTAGGTTGCTAAAAATAGAATTTGAATAGCAAATTCTATATTTAATTCTATATTTAATTTTCTCTATATTTAATACAGAGAAAAGAATATAGAAACTTTAGTCTCACATATGTACAACAATTGAACATAAATGTGTATCCTAGTTTTCTAGAAGCCACAGTGAGAAAAGTAGGGATTGAATTCATAAGGGTCATTGTAACATATAAAATCATACATATTAATCAGAAATATATAGATCATTTTTACTCAAATTATACTACAGAGAAATTTGTCATCTGGGTTGTATTGTTTGTATTTGATGTATGGTATGATTAATATAAATTGGACAATAGTCTTCATATAATTAGAAGATGCAAAAATACTCTCAGTATGTGATTATTTACAGTAACCTTCTGTGAAAGCCAAAGACATAATAATAAATGCTCAGAACCTCTATAATGTAATTTTAGCAAAGAACTGTTAACCAAATGCAATACAAGTAAGATATTTGGTGATTTCACTTATAATAGGATAAAGCTAAAATTCAGTTTAGAGCACTGGATGGTTAACTTGGTCCATAGATTTCTTTTCTCAAATGTCTGTTGTGTCAATTGGGTTTTAATAAGGGCTGGGTGGTAATCAATTTTAGATTGACTGCTAAAATGAGTTCCTGGAGTATAGAAATATTGTTTGTCCTCTGGAAAGAAAAAATACTTCAGAGAGGCGATGATACTGTGAAAAGTAGATTGTTCATTATTCTTATTCTACCTGCTCTCTCCAAAATGATTTCTGGTGGCTTACAATAAAAAGAACCATTTAATTATCCCCCAAACTTAGAAATAACTTGAAACCAAGTGTGCCAATTAGTGTAGGTGTTAGTTACAAGAGGAGAAAAAAGATGTGTTTTAGATATAATCACGTAGGTTCATTTATCCTTTAAGCCATTTATTCATTCACCACAAATTGAGCAGTATTATGTATTAGACACTCCATTATTGAGGATATTGTGAAAAATAAACTACATGCGGATCCTTGTTTTCAGTAGATTACTTGCTATTAGGGGAGATATAAAATAAATGAAAAATTATATAAGTGATATGCTTTGCATAGATAATGATTTTGCTCAAAGTCAATTTTCTTTACAATTACCCAAGTACGTGCTAGAGAAATAACATAGTGTGGTGCTGAGGGAGCTGCTTTATTTTAGAAAGTCAGACCAGATCCCTGAGAAGGTGACATTCAGGTTTCCAGTTCTTGTATTCTGCTAGGAAAGCCCTTGTCAAGTTTCCCTGGGACCTCCAGGCGGCCGGTTCCATTGGTCATTTCTGTTACTCCGGTGTCTTCCGTGCACTGGAAGCCATCAGCTCGTCTCCTCTTGGTCTACTTGTTTCCTAATATCAGCCAGGGTCTCTTTGTCCCTCACCAAGTGTCTAGGAGACCTTGTGCATTGGTCTAAACACTGTCTCAGTGCAAGTGTCTTTCCAAACTGTACCTGCAAGATTGACTTCAGACCCCGTCTGTCCAGCGCGTCTGCCTACCAGGCTCTTCTTGGAGAAGGTTTTATGAATGTCTCAAAATGTGGCACAGCTGCAATGAGTCGAATTTCTCAGTCTGTCTTTTTCCATTGTCTTTCATACCTAGGTTATAATACTAGTTGCAACAGCAGTAGTAATATAATAATAATAGTAACACTCATTGAGGACTACATTCCACGAACACTTTTAAACATATTGTCTTTTAAAATTCTTACAATTCCATGAGTTAGGGCTGTTCTTTTCCAGAGTAAATGCAGAAACAAATGAATGGAAAGCTAACTAATAAAATACAGTGACCTGGGTCAAACAGCGTTGAGGGTGCAGCCAGGATTCTAACTCAGGCAGTTACCTTAAGAGCCAACACTCTACTGATGACATTGGCCTTGCCACCCATCTGGATGATCAAATAATAACTAGAGTTTCCCAGGTTTTCTAAAACTCTAGATTGAAACGTAACATATTATCTTCTAAAAGCATGTATTATACCACCTGTAAGCTGTTTAATACCCTCTAATGGCTTCCCATTATTCCCTTAGAATAAAATTCAGACTCTTTCCCTGCCCCATCTGGCAAAACTCTGAATAAAATGGTCCTGGACTATACCTCTTAATTCATCTCAAAATAATCCTCCCGCCTCTCTGGCCCACCGTCTTCTGTGCTTCATGCACACCACACTCGTTCTCATCCCTGGAACTGTAGAAACTTCCAGTTTTCTCTGTCCCATACCTTTGTGAGGCCAGATCCACATCCTGATCTTCGTTTAAATGGGATTCGTCTGAGGTCGGTTCTGTGTTCATGCAGCTCAGAAGAATCACCACAGCATGTCATCTGCCTTTTAAAATTCATTGCCTCGCCTTTAGCATCCTGTCTATTTTAGGTTTGTGTTGGAGTTCTTCATTTATTGTTGTCTAACCCTACAAAGCCTAAAGCAGTCCGTGTTTGTGCAGAAGGTGTTTCTGAATGAATTCAAAGTGCTGTCAACAGGTGTTGATCTGATGAGGTGTCCAAGTGGAAAAGGAGGCGGAGTCGTAGGCAGGAAGGAGCACCTGAGTGGCCCCAGCTGGAAGGCTCGGAGCAGGGGCGGGCAGGGCTGAGGAAGGGTGAGAATGTGAGCAGCAGGCCGCACAGCCCGTGCCGGGTTCAGGAGGAGATTCTGGGAACAATGAGAAGAACAGGACGCTGTGCACAATGAGGAGTATGGGACACGAGCCAGCAAGTGTCATGATTAGATTTGCATTTAAAAAATGTTTCAGGCAGATCTAGCCCTTGATCAAAGTTGATTTTCTGCTATGGATACAAACAAGCCCCTGCCTTGCAGCTCGTTAAAGAGATTGGCAGTAATGCATGAGGCGGACATTTTGCTCCCACAGAACTGAGGGGCCAGCTGAGGCTTGGCCAACTCAGGTGAGCATGGGAGTCGGTTTTACATGAAGTGTGACACAGAGATTTTGTTCAATTTCCCTCTGGTTTTGGTAGTAGACTTGATCAAACCAGAATTATGGGGAGCTCTTTTCAATTTTTACTCTGAAGAGTGTCTGACTGACTGTCCAGGGACTGACACTCAGGAGATGATGGGACAGTGATCTCTACTACGGCCACTCCACATTGCTTTATGGTCCTGTTGTTAATATGGCCTCATTTAACCTCTGAGTTGTCTTGAGAAAGTATAGCGTAGTATTTTTTATTATGTGAAATAGTCTTTTAACAGTTTCTGGGAGGAAGTTGGGAATAGGTGCTTTGTGATTATCATGAGTCATTAAGGTCAGTGATTTGCAATAAGACCACAGAACACAGAATAAAAGTTTTCATCATTCTTATGGGACTACCATTAGGCAACTATTTCTAGGTCAAAGAACTGAAATCAACCAACCCGTAAACAAAAAGATATCTTGCTTCCCTTCAGAACAGCAGTCAGCCATTCAACTTCTTCATTAATTCCACAGACATTTGTTAAGTGTCCAGCATAGGCTTCTAATAGCTGGTGTTCCGGATGCTGCAAAAAATAAGAGTCAATTCTTTCCTGAACCACACAGTGACTGAGTGAGAAAAAAAAAGTGACATTAAAATAATAAACAAAATATTAACAAAAATTTCAGTAAGTTTTATTTCTGAAAGAACAGAGCACCAAGATGAATATTTGAGAAGGCAAGACGCAGACCAGGGGTTTCAGCAAAGGAGACCTATTTGCAGAGTGTTGTGGGGATTTCCCCCTATGAATTTCCTAAGTTAAATATTAAAAAACAAATAAAATATTTTAAAATAATTTTTAAATCTGTAAGATGATTAGAAGCAGAACAAATCTTTTAGGCAAGCAGCTATGGTAACAATGCAAATGGGCCTCCCACAAACAACCAGGCAAAGTTCTCTATCTAAATCACATGAGCAACATTTGTTTGTGAAATATAAACTATATAGGAAAATGACCCCAGAGGAGGGACCAGCCGTTGGCTGTAGTATGGGAGGGCGACCGAGGTGCTTGGCAGAGATGATGGCTGGCTCTTTCTCACCTGCCCCACATCCCAGGGAAAGCCAGGTACTGTGATTAATTGGTTACATTACTGACTTTTTTCTTTTTTCTTCCCTTTTTTTGTTAGCAAAGGTATGGATCTTTTTCCTCTCTGTTCTAAACAAACGAGGGCTGGTATTTTTCTTTTTACCTTTGTGCAGGTTTTGTAGAGCCCTTTCTTTTCTCAACAAGGAGAAAGGCCAAACTCCTCATCCCTGATGACCTAGTTCACCACTCCTGATTTTCCACCCACTTTCTCTGATTTCTCCTTAAAATGTACTACAATTTCATCTGCTAGGACATCTTGTTTTGGGTTTTTTTTTTTTTTCTCTTTCCTTTCTAAAATCCTTCCTGGAAGAGCTTACTCTGTAAACATTTGGATGCAGCTTCCTTTTCAGTGGTAATTTGCATAGTTCAGTTATACAAATAGTTTACATTAGTCTATCCATTCCTATTCCCATTGCGGCTTCTGCTCACTTCCTGCTACAAGATGAGTTTCCCGCTGAGCCTTGATCTTCCAGACCAACTCATGTGCCAACGCATCCCACACTACAGCCAGGCAAATCACCTCCCCTTTATGCAGCAGAATGTCAGTTCCCTTTAGCTTTTTCTTTGATCCACATCTAAATGCTTCTCATGGATTCTGGAGCCACTCTGGATTTTTTTGCCATTACATGTTGAAACACGTTGCTCCTCTTCTTAGGAAACGTTACCTTATATTGGTTTCAGAGAAGTCTTTTCCATGCAGGACAGGCCAGTGTCCTCACTGCCTCTGAGGGTCATTTCCAGGAGCCTGTCTGCCACATACCCCCAATCTCCACAGAGTAGTTATCACCCCCCTTCAGTCCCCTAGGCCGATTGATTCCTCTCCTCTCTCTTCTGCCATAGTGTGGGCAGGTTGGTCCTTACCCTGCATATGTGCAGCTGATTCTACATGTTATGGTTTTATACATGGCAAATGCCTCCCACCCAAATTAGAAAAGAAACAGTGGCTCATGCCTGTAATCCTAGCACTCTGGGAGGCCAAGGCCAGTGGATCACTTGAGCTCAAGGGTTTGAGACCAGCCTGAGCAAGAGTGTCTCTACTAAAATCAGGAAAACTAGCAGGTATTAGGGCAGGTGTCTGAGTTGAGACAAGAGGATTACTCAAGGCAGAGAGTTTGAGGTTGCATAAGCTATGAGGATGCCATACCACTCTACCCAGGGACACAGAGTCTCTGCATCAAGAAAAAGAGGAAAGGAAGGACAGAGGGAAGGAAGGAGAGAGAAAGAGAGAGAGAAAGAAAGAGTGGATTTTATTGGGTTTTCAAGTTTTCTTAAGACTGGCAGAGTTCTCTGTGTATCTGAATCAAAAGTCATCAGTCAATGAATTCACTATTCCTCTTCTCAGGACATGCATTTGTGGGGACACGAGCAGGTAGTGAGGGTGCCAGGTGGCAAACAGCACCGAGCACATATGTGCACAGCCCTCGGGTCAGGTTCCACATCAATGAATGGGGGGTTGCTGATGGCAGCAATCCTTTGCCGTAGTATCGGTGGCAAGAAGCCCCCTGAATAGGTGTTTCAGGCTCAGCTTGAGGTTGTTCTTTGGTAAATGTAAGAAAAAAAAGGAATTTTTTGGCAATTTCATTAACTTTCCCTTTTGACACTTTCTCTGTCTCATATTAAACTGCAGGTGCTCAACTACAATTACAAATACACAGAAGTTTGGGTGAGAGATCTTACCTTGCCCTCAATCCTCTCATACCCAACCACAGATTTAATTATTTGCCTAAAAATGTTTCCCAGATATGGTACAAGTATCTCTCAACTGATTTATATATTGACAATGTCACCACTTGTAAATCTTTCTAAGGAGCTGAGGCATCCCCTTGAGTTTAGACAAATCCAAATATTAAATTCTGTTCTGGTATTTTCTAGCTTCTTGCCTCTGAGTTTTAAAGAGAGGCATCTTTTCCAGAGGACTCAGTTCTCTTAGAAAATATGCAACAT
This sequence comes from Arctocebus calabarensis, assembly GCA_963573935.1. Taxonomy (NCBI): domain Eukaryota; kingdom Metazoa; phylum Chordata; class Mammalia; order Primates; family Lorisidae; genus Arctocebus; species Arctocebus calabarensis. The sequence continues at coordinate 4,734 of CAUYON010211170.1, read as the reverse complement.
CCTCAAATGGAAATCAGCTATTTGGGTAGCTCATTGAGATAGCTCAAAGAATCTAAAAGGATTCTTTGTGGTAATATCTCCATAATTAAGAGCAATATTTTTTTGACAGAAGAAAGAGCTGTAGTGATTCTTATGTTATTTAATGGTGTTAGATTCTGTAAGTTTCTTTGACTTTGTATATAAATAATCCTTAAGAAATATGCATTGCTCCTTTTCAACACAAACAAGATTACTTCACTGGATTGCATTGCCTTTGAAATACACCACAATTTTATCTGTTTCAAGTCACAAGAAATTTGTTTTTCAGTTGGGTATTTCCCTCATTTGATTTAGAGTCAGTCTGTACTATTTACTAAAGCAGAATTTACAGTCTGTGATTCATATTTCAGTTTATTTTCTGGAAGAAGATGTTGGACGAGACCATAGATCAGGCACATACAACCTTCCCACAATTCTGGACTTAAATGCATTTAATGTAAAATCCAGCAATTCCTCATTATTTTGGAAGGTAATTAATTAAACCATGTATTTATTTACCTATATTTGTTTTTATCCTTCATTTTTCTAGAATGTGTTTGTAGTAGCCTTGCAAGAGCATATACAATAAAATTATGGTCAGTTACAAATAATAAATAAAGTCTAGGGAAAACAGAAGACTCCAACAAGGCAGATAAACAAAGTCTTGAAATATTTCTGATTTGATGAGTCTGGACACTAATCTGCAAATATCAAATTTCATTTCTTTAATATCAAAGAGGCTGTGAAACATGATAGGTCTTCAGAGAAATCAAAAGCGTATTAGGCACTTAAGTTTTTCAAACTAAATTTCTCAAATGGGTGTTGGTGCCGTTAGGGAGGTAGCAGGTCGGACAATGGATTGGAAGCTGGAAGCTTCAAGAGGTGGGCCTTCCCATGAACACCGGGGAGAAGGCCCCAAGCAACCTCCGCAGCTGCTATTCATTGAGAACATGTGCCCCTCCCCAAGCCCTGCCCCTTCAGTGGAGTTCCACAGCTGGTCAATTTCCAGCTGCCAAAGTCTGATCATTAATGTCCAGTTACCGCTACTTCGTCTCTGCAAGCCTGCTGTCCAGGTTCCTACATATCTTGCTGCACAGGTTGCTACATAGGTTGTTACATAGATCACTACATATGTTGTTACATAAGCTGCTACATACCCTATTACATAGGTTGCTACATATCCTGTTACATAAGTTGCTACAAGTGGGATTTCATATTTAGTGGATAAATATTTTTACAACTTTTATGATTAAAATGATTTAAAATAGGAATAGCCCGAACTCTGTAGTTCAGTTTTATTTAGGATCCATATTTTGGTATGCTGATCACCTGTAATCATCTACCCCAGGCATTAATTTTTCTCTACCTGTTCCCAAAGTCACTCTCTAGATGAAGTGGTCTAGGGGCTCCAGCAGCCAAAACCCACTGCAGAAAAGACAGATAATTAAACAGGATATAGCTAGAAATGGATTTTAATGTATGTGTGCATCGTGTAGATGAATTTTCCAATGGGATTTTATTTTGTATGAGAAAATTACTGATTACACGTTGAGCCTCTCTCTCTCTCTCTTTTTCTCTCTCTTTTAAGGCTTAGCCTCACTCTGTCACTCTGGGTAGAGTGATGTGCTGTCACAGCTCACAGCAACCTCAGACTCTTAGGCTTGAGCCTCCTGTCTCAGCCTTCTGAGTAGCTGGGACTATTGGTCCCCGCCACAACACCTGGCTAGTTTTTCTATGTTAGTAGAGATGGGGTCTTGCTCTTGCTCAGGTTGGTCCAAAATCCCAAATTATCTAAAATCTAAAACAATTCTAGTCCCAAACATTTCAGATAAGGGATAGTAAACCCGGATTTCACTTTTCTGACTCATTTTCTATAGCAGTACTGAGTTAATGGGTTTGGATGAAAATGAGTTTTTCTTGGCTGGCCCAGTTCATCAGTTGCTTTGTAGAGGAAGGGATAATTTAATAATTTACTTAGTTTTATTTTTGAAATGCTATCATATTAAGAAGAAACTCCAATTTTTATTTTCTATTATATTCTTTAAAAGCTCCACTTGTTTGTTTTATTGGACTTTTTTTTCTTTTTCTGTCGTGTGCTTCTGCTCCAATCTTTACATACATGTATGATAGGAAAAAACTGCTATTTTGGGGAAATTGAATTAAAATTAGATAACTACACTTTAATGTCAACCCAGTTATTTCTGTAAGACTCTTTTCTATGCCTCAAGTGATATATGGTAGATATCAATGGAAGGTCCTAGTTACGTTAACATCAGTATATCTCAATTAAAAATATCTTCATGTATTTTTTCATGTCCCATATTCTTCATGTGGGACATTTGAAAACACATTTGAAAACAAGTTAAACCTGGAAATTTAACCTGGATATGCCTTTTAAAGGTTAAAATTGGTGTATTAGTCTAAGAGTTTAATCTTCCACAAATTCTGAGCTGTTCTCTTCAGTGTTCCTTTTATAGTTAATCTATCCACTGGACCAGCTCTGGGCAAATCGGCCATCCACATAGAGAATTTTAGGTTTTATAGTAGCTATATCAAAGAAAAGTAAAAAGAAGCAGATAAAGTTCATTTAAAACATTTATTTCATTCAATCTAACATATCATGAATCTTTTCATTTCTAAAAGAAGTCTATGAAATTATTAATAGACTACATTGCATTTTTATATGTATTTTATACTTATGAAATATTTCAATTCAGATGCTAAATTTTCAACAGCTAAAGCAAAATATAGTCCCATCATACAATACAGTTGTGTTTCACAGAAAGCACTATTTGGCACTGGCTCATTGTTTAAATTTAATTCAACTAAAATTAAATACAATTAAAAATGTAGTTACTCAGTAATACAAAGACATACTGTAAGTTTTTGGCAGCAATGTGGGGAGGGCTACCAGATGGGATGACACGGAGTTCTGCACTCTGTACCTGAATGTTTAAGCCCATGCATGTGTGTGTATGTGCCTATATGCAAAATAGATGGAAAGGGAGAGAGAAATATTCCAGGCAACCACCAATTCACAGAAGTATTGTACATTATATGAGTACATATGATATACACTGTAAAAATATATAGAAGGTACAAATTTTAAAGATGACTTAGTGTTTTAAAATAATGTTATTTCATTTTATAAATGTTTTAAATGCCAAATCTGTTTTAGAGATAGGTGTTAGGAAGAAATTCGTTATTTTTAAGATATTCATTTTACATTTTCTCTTCCAGAGGTTTGGAAGACTGTTTCTAAGATCAGTTTAATGTTTGGTTTTAACGGCTGTTACAGTTGAAAGAGATGATTCACAAAGGCACAAAAGTACAATAACACATTTAAGGAGTAGTTCACTGTTAATCACAGGGTATTTAAATCCACATAATAGTCTGCTTGGTAATTCTGAGGGCTGAATTCTTGTCAAATAGGATTAAATTGTCATGGTTTCTACCTTGTAATATGGTTGGCTAAGAGCAAAAAGGATTTAAAAAGCGTCAGTTTTGCCATTTTTATGTGACTCATCGGTACTTGTAAAATCTTAAATCTGTCTTTATTTGAAATAATCCTTTGAAACCACTTGCCCCATGTGAATGCTAGTTTTATTAAAATTAGATAACACAAATGCTAAATCCACTTACCTGGGCTCAGGAATCTGCAATATGCCTTGAAACAAGGAAAACGCCCCCCCACCCCGGCATCAAGCCCTACGTGAAACATCCGCTGTGACATGTGCTCTTCAAGGCCATTTGTGTACTCAAGGAAGGCCTCAGTGCCACTTTAGGTATTTATAAAGTTAAATTTCCTTCCTCTGTTACAAATATAAATACAACTTTTGCTCTTTTCCTCCTAGACTTGGGGATGACGTTTGCCTCCCTTTAGTAGGTGGTTAATCTTTGTGCAATGTTCCTTAACAGGAGAAGGGTTTGGTGGCCTTCTGTACTAATATATAGTTTGAGGATTTTCCTCTGATTCACCAGTGGTAGCAGTTTCAACATATCTAATGTAAGTAACTGGAAATATGTTTCATTGACGAACATTGAACACTAAGATTTTCTTAACGCAGATTAGAAACTTCATATGGGTTCTTTCAGCTCTGTGAGTATATAAAAATGATATCCAGCAATTTGGCAGCCTTGAAGGTGCCGAGATAGCCACTTGGACCTCCCCAAATTATGCCCAAGAGAAAAGCACAGAAAACTCTGCCATCCGGAGAACAAATACAAGAGTAGAAAAATTAAAGTCTCTGTTTTTAAAGAATTCCTTATTTTCATTCATTTTATAAGAATTAATGTTGTGCTGTTTTGCATTTGAGATACTACTCTGTTGTGAACGGTATTGAAAAAGTTGTTCTTATTTTAACAAAATTAATATTTAAGGGATGTCTTAGAATGTTAATTAACTTTTATTTTTAAAAATAAATTTAAAGTTAGACCATGTATTTTTAATTACCATGACAATAATGAGTAATTAAAAACATCTTTCACATTTCATGGGGGGAAAGTAAGAAGAATATGCTATTTTTCTGTATTTCAACGTTTATTGTGATTTTCATATGCTCTGCTCAGCTAGGTTTTATTTGGAGAGGCTAATATTAGTAAAATGTTTCCTGTTGTTTAAGGATTTACCATTTAGTCTGTTTTTCCCTATATATAATTATTGGGGAAAATAATTGATATTTATACCCCATTTGCTAAATTTCCAGAAATTCCCAG